>JAUCBN010000041.1:11990000-12255000 GCA_035048815.1 Abelmoschus esculentus
ACTTGTATGCATTGTCATGCATAGCCTAAACAACATAATATAATCTAGCTTTTTATAGTCTTATTGCAAATCTATATGTTTTATAGACTTGACACACCCTCAGGAATTGTTTGCACGATGGCTTGACAACTGCACATTTCCCGCTCAATCTTCATCTGCCATTACCAATTGCTTCCTAAGCTCGAGTAGTCCATGTATTAACTTGTATATTTGATTTGATTGTTGTACAACAGAAACGGTACGAAGACATTCCGGTGCTAGGACAGAGGCAATCGGAGGAATGAAATCATGCTTTTGTTTCTAGGTATTCTGAAGTTGTTTTTTGAGAATTGGGTCTGAGCATGTCTGTTAAGTAGCAATACTCATTGTTGAAATAAAATGGTACAATATTTGATTGTTCTAAACCTTGTGCTGGT
Organism: Abelmoschus esculentus; assembly: GCA_035048815.1. Lineage (NCBI taxonomy): Eukaryota > Viridiplantae > Streptophyta > Magnoliopsida > Malvales > Malvaceae > Abelmoschus > Abelmoschus esculentus. The sequence goes on from JAUCBN010000041.1 coordinate 11,990,417, forward strand.
TGAAGTCTTTGGAAAACTTGGTTGGCTACTGATCTATTTCATGCATTGCCTAACACATTAATATAAGAATGAGGTATCAATTCGAGAGCAAAGACGAAAAGTGTAACCGAACTCATCGACATATCAATGGTTTTCCCTTTCAACAGATAATCAGCCACACTTCATTACATTATAGTATTCATCTCAAATCCGGGTAACAAAGAACTAGGAGAACGATCAATGAAGTATGCTTATTATGTTTGCATCCAGATAAATGTTAAGACAAAAAATCTGGTATAAATTTGATTTAGGGGATTCATTTGGTCAACTGAAACCCTCAGCCTAACTGATAGTATGAGCTATGTACTTGAAAGATCTATTGTTTCACCATGAATGAACTTTTACAACTGCACCCTCCAACTGCACTAGGGTTTGTTGTCACCTGCACAAGAAATCGGAACTCAGAAGCGAAAAAAGTGGCGATATAGAACTATACTAAACTGCAGCTTAGTACTAACACGGAATCAATTTAGTAGTACCTAAACAACATAGAACTGCATCTGTTCTTTACATTTTAACATTTTTCATTCAACTACAGATGAAGAATGTTTGCATCTAATCTAAGTTCCCAGTTACGGTTAAGGGAAGCAACATTCGGCAATCGACTGTTGCTCCTAGACAACATCGTTGATGCATTTATGCACAGAACACGGCTTACCACAAATGCAGAACGAATTAACTCCTCGACATAATCGACTGTTGCTCCTTTTACAAAATCATAGGAAATATCATCAATTACCAACTGCACTCCTTCCCTTACAAAAACTCTGCAAATAGGATTCAATACAAGAACAAAATAATAATGGGTAAAGCAATAGGAAGATAGTACGAAATTAAGTATACGTTTCATAAAATCAAAATGAAAAACAACAGGAAATAAATAAACCTGTCATCTGGGTTTGTTTTGTCATCCAAATCAAACACATATTGAAACCCAGAACATCCTCCTGTTTCCACACTCAGCCGAAGCATCTTATCATCAGATGATTGCAGTTCTTTCAGTCTCTGTAAGGCAAACCAAATGTCACTGCAATGAAAAACAAGTTATAGGGTCTACAGTATCTCCTAAGTTTCTTATACATATGCAATTTTAACAGGTTAAAAGTTCGAAGCTTGAAGAAAAGGGTATTCTTTGCAATCTATTTTGGTATGATAGAACAAATATTACAACACTTTAGATGAAATGGGGAAAATGGGGTTTGTGAGGGAAAGGGAATAAAGCGAAATTATGAATAAGAAAAAAAATTGAATGAGTTTTTCAATTCCATTTGTTTGTGATCCAAAGGTTCAATCTTTTCCTTCACTTTCTCAGCTTCCAAACACAAAAGCAATCTTCAATTAAATTGCAAAACACTCATGAAAATCCCAACATAGCAATATTAGCAAAAACATAAATGAAATCCCATAAACAATAGATGATAGTAATAAAAACAAATGAATCAAAAAAAGAAATCTGTTTTTTTGTCTCTCCTAAATTTACCTTGACGCAATTATCTGTCATGTGAACTGCATCGAGAGAATGAGATTCAGAAGAAGCTTCACGAAGAGCTGAAGAAGAGGAAGAAAAGGTAGAGCTCAGAAGCTTGTGGTTTTGCTTGATTCGAGATATGAAAAAGGGAGAAATGCTTTGAATCAATGATTTCGACATGGGAATTGGATTAAGCATTCATATTCTGTTTCTAATGGCAGTAAAGCTTCGATCTTTTCGTTCCCTTTTCAATGTTTCTGGGTTTTTCTCTATGTGAGCGGCCGAGTGGAAATGAGCAAAAGGGTTTGTCTTGCGACAAACACAATCTTGGACCAACCAACCACGTGTCGTATTTTCTTACAGGCATTATTATTTTAATGTAAAACATAAAAAATCATATATAATTCCTAATTCTATATCCTAATTTGCTAAAAAAAAACTAACCTAAGTTGCTCAGCCTCTCCCTCTCGACACCCACAGGCCACCCCGTCGATTCATCTCAGCCGGAGCCGTCGCTCGTCTTTGCTTCCCCCATTTATATTTGATATTTAATTCAATTGAAATTTTAAAGATACCATTTTTATTTACCATGTAGAGGATTGTAAAAAAAAGGAAATGAAAAACACTGATTCATCATCGGAAGGAAACAAATTCAGGGTTCGAAAGGTGGAACTTTAAGAGAAAAACAAAGGGTTTATAGAGCTATTACTAGTTACTACAACCGACTGTTTTTGATTCAGTTTCCGACAAAGAATTCGAAGATAGGCTTACGGAAATAAGTATGTACGGTGATGATCATGTTGTATGTGTGAAGGAAGATGAAACTTCGGGTAAGATTATAGCTTCGGGGAGTGTGTTTATGAAGAAGCTCATAAGTGTGGTGAAGTTGGGCACATTGAGGATGTGGTGGTCGATGCCGGTGAGATAGGGTTGCAATTGAGGAAGAAAAGGGTGGGGCTTCTGGATCATGCCCGTTCCATGGGGTGTTATAAGCTTATTTTGGACGATCAAAGACTTAAAAACAGTCATCTATAGGCAGACATGTAAAACCAAAGACAGTAAAAACATATCTTCGAATTAAGGTGCATAAAGAGTTCCACAACTTCTTGTCTAATCAAGATTCAAGATCAAAATCCATTCAGGAAATATAAACGTGCATCAGAACACGGCAAAGCAAACTTGATCTTATCAGAAATTTGTTTCAAAAACAAACTCCTAGTATCGAAGGAGCAACGACGGCAACTGAGTAGATATGAAATGAAAAATCACAGCCTTCTTCCGCGTCTGCCACCCTTTCTGCGGGTACTATCAGTGGGAATGGGAGTAACATCCTCTGAGGTGAAGAAAATGTCACATTGTCAGTTTAGAGTGTTGAAGTAAATGGACCCAATGAACTGAAACAACAGGAAGAAATATTTTGTACCTATGCGTCCGATTTTCATGCCTGAACGAGCAAGGGCTCTAAGGGCAGACTGGGCACCAGGACCTGGTGTCTTGGTCTTGTTACCTCCAGTGGCTCGAAGCTTTATGTGAAGGGCTGTAATACCCAACTCCTACAGACAACGATGACGAACAAAAATAAGTTCAAGGCATGATGCTAAGTAGAACAAACTTCAAATAGGTAAGCAAAAGCAACCTTGCAGCGTTGAGAAACATCTTGTGCTGCAAGCATGGCGGCATAAGGGGAAGACTCATCCCTGTCAGCTTTCACCTTCATCCCACCTACATAAAATTCAGATATATTTACAAATACTCTTCATAGAAACAACTCTGAGCAGGGCCATGATTTACTCGAATAAACAGAACAAACTAAAACAGAAAAAAAAAACTCAGGAAACGACAAAAACCAAGTTAGCAGAAAAACCATATTCAAAAGATGAGCACAAACCCTACCGGTGATTCGAACCATTGTTTCCCTTCCAGACAAATCTGTCACATGCTGCAATTGCAATTCAATAACACCATTTAAAATGGAATGAACAACCAGGAAACAAAATCAATGTACAACAGAGATGCTAAGAATGTTATCACTTACAATAAATGTGTCATTAAAGGAAGCAAAAATGTGAGCCACTCCGAAAACATACTCGCCTTCTCGGACAGCAGGACCAAGGGTAGTATTCTCCTCCTTGGGCTCCCTAACCTTTCTCCTAGACTGCAAAATACCACAAATCAACGGAACTATCACTTAAATCTACCTTGAACCAACAAAAATAAGAATACAAAATGATCCTATAAATCTAAATAAACACCATTGGCAACAAACACAACGTTAAATCTAAACTAATTAGAACATGATTCCGATAAGAAACTACCCTTTCCAAAGCTTTGCAAATTTCCAGATGTATTTAGCTTCATTGTTTTTCAATTTACAGTTCGTATGTAAAATTTAACTTTTAAATTTCTACTTTTTATATACCCAAGACCTAAACTTTAGTTTTTCTCAGCTACCAAACAAGATTTAGCTTGATGTTCAAAGCAAATATAAAAGAAAAAACGAGACTTACCATGGTTTCAGGCGAAATGCACGAGAGTTTTGGGAGCGCTTCTGCAGATGACAAGTTTAGCTTTAGATTTTAGAAGAGAAGCTGCGGAATCAGTTAAAACTCTTTTATAGCTAGGGTTTTGATTGTATGAAGACTAAATGTCGAAAATGACCTTATTTAGATTTTATTTAAAAAAAATACCAGTTAATTTCTTAATACTCGTTAAATTAAAAAAAATCAAGACCAATATACTGTATAAATTTATTTTATTATTCAGTGTACCATTTATATTAATATTATACTATAGTTATTAGGCAATAATAATGATATTTCCCTTATAAAAAGGTAAATTGTTCTGAAAGTCCCTTTTATTTAGATTGTATTCTATTTCAGTGTACCAATAATAATGATGTTTTTATCTTTTTTATTTTTTATATGATTAACGCACGTTATTTTGATAATATGACATATTAATTAAAAATGTTAATTTTTAATTTTACTCTTAAATTTTAAATAAAATATTAATTTAATTTATAATTTTTTATTTTATTTTTATCTCAGAATGTCGTTGCTCCGATATAAAAAAATTATGCATGACTTTAGAACAAAGAGTTAAGCTTCCAATGAAACAGTATAAATCCCATCAAATTGTACTTCATCCATTACATTCCCAAATAAAATAATTACATAATTACAACCCTGATTCTGATACGCCTTTTTTATCAAACTGAAATAAATATATATTTTTCAGTTTCATCACAAATTTATGTAAATAAAACTTGGAGCATTGATTAAAACTACTAGACTTTATGAAATGTGTATCAATTGAGGAAAAACATGTTTATGTTCTAAAACTAGACATAATAAAGTTATAATTTTTATGTTCTAAAACCAGGCTTAATCACCCACCGAAGAAGGTAATTAGAGTAGTGAGATAAAAGTGAGATTAAGGGTGATTAAGAGTCAAATTAAAAAACAACCCTTTTAACTAACATACAACCTCATCAAACTAATGGGTGGAAATAATATTGTGATATAAATAAAACATATCAAAAACGTAAGTGACAAGAATAATATATTTTTAAAATGGGTGACTAAAATAAAATACAACTTAAACTAAAGGACCTTGGGAGAAGTTTACCTTAAAAAATGTTTTGGACTTTCCAAACAAGGACCCAGTGAGTCATTTTGTAACGATGTCGTTTTAAAAGTGAAACGACAAAAAAGAATATAACGCTAGAAGGAGGGCTTGAACCTCCAACCTTGTGGTTAACAGCCACACGCTCTAACCAACTGAGCTATTCCAGCTTTGATGTTAGCTGGAGAAATTAAATACAATTATTACTCAAAGCTATCTACGGCCTTGCGTCCTGACATTTCAGTCATTTCCATCCATTTCCCAAAGATCTCTGTTGAATTTGAACCGTTGATATTGGATTATGGTTCTAAATCTGTATTCATCCAATTAATATCCCAGAAACATATAACTACAAGAATGAAGGGGAAAGACCCAAAGAGTATAAGCCATGGGTTAAGGAACTTGTGAGGTTTCTTGCAGATCCTGCTCGTTACAGCATCGTGTTTACACTTGTTCAATAAAATTTTTGAATCTCAGTTATGATTTTATCGATATATCAAGATCAAATAAAAAATTTATTCTCAAAACACTCGGATTAAAATAATATAATTATTGAAAAAGATTGTTAAATATTTCGAAAGTGATAATTTTTATACTTTAATGTTTTTCACGTCTTTAAAATTTTATTATTTTTATTTATACACGTTAAAATTTTAATATTTATGATGTGATTTTTTTATAATCTTTATTCGAATCTAATCCGGTTTCTAAAAAAATAACAGGATCCAAATTTTTCCAATGGTAAGTAGCTTTCCTTTCGGTTGCTCACTTAAACCTCTAATTTTGCTTAGAAATCAAGAAAACTTAACTTTCAGTACTAAAATATGACACTATCCATAAAATTGGGTGAAACAAGTGGTATAATATAAATTATTAATTTCTTTAAGAAAATAAAAAATATATATTTGTTTTTCAGATTTTAGAAGAGAAAGGACTGTTTTTTTCATCGATTGTTTCCTTCTGGAACCCTAAAACCCCCAACAAATCCCCAAATTTACTGCAACAACAGAAAGAAACAATCACTTCTAGTTCCATTCCACTTTCCAATTCATTAAAGTTTTTAGTGCAAAGGAATTACCTTTACTATATTCGTTGTCCCTTCATTTATTTCATCGATCATTGTTTCGCGTTTCTGTCCCTTTGTATGATTATATACAGAAATGGAGTCAAGCTTGCTCCAATGGGAATCCGACCCTTTATTTTCAGCAGCCGAAGTTGTTCAAGATTCAGCTGACAGGTTTTTCCCCTATGAAATGGAGAATTTCCATTTGTACTGATTTTAAGTTTGTAAAACATTTTTTTTTTTTTTTAATTTTGAATTCGGTTTTAATGCTTGGTTTCCTTTTTGGTTTCCCTACAAGCATCAATAAATTAAACAAAGTCTAGGTTTTGTCTATTCTTTTGTCCTTTTTGGTATAATTGGAAGCTAAATGGATGTTGGTTTGGTTTGATTTTCTTATAAACATTGTCTTAATTGCTTCTGATGAATTGTAATAAAGCTACTTTAAAAGACTTTATTTTTATTTTTTTGCTTTAAATTGGCCTAGTTTTCTGTTATTGAATTAGTATGGAGTCATCTATTGTGCTTTATATTCTTATGGAAGTTCAAAACTAATGGCTATTTGGTTTGGTATTTTCAGGGTGGAGTCGATTTTTCGACTTCTTTTGCACGAAAAAAGCCTTGTTCAAGGGGATCATCCTGACCCTAAGCTGCTTACTTCCATCGGCTATCATATGCGTGATCTTGCTACCATACTCGAAACAGCAAAATGGCAGGTATCAATTCATATTTACTCATATGAGTTTTATATCATTTTAGCTAAATTTTGTGTTTCAGGTTCGCTTATTCATTGTTTGCTTTAATTAGTTGGAAGATTTTGAACGAGCAGTTAACTCGTCAGCTAGGATGGATCAGTCTCACTTTAAGGAGCATGTCATTTCCAGGCATAAACAGTTTATTATAGCCATTAGAGAACACATAAATAATGCTGAGAAGAGATTGGAGGAAATGGAAATGGGGAACCCCATGAAAAACACTAAGTGTGGAAACTTGAACGAGCAAGATAGAGACAGTCTGGCATTATTTCTTTCTGGTGGGGATCACAATGAACGTGATATTCGATTCGAATCGGATGATACTGACATCATGAAAAGATTTCTTGATCCGGTCAAAGCATCTTGCTCGACAGATGCAGGAAAGGTTCCAAATGGATGTGGAGAAATCAAGGAGGTAAATATGAACGGTGTTGCATATAGTAGTCATTGTTCTGATTATGTGAAGGAGCATAACTTAAGGAAGGTGGGTTCTCATTATTCTATTAAATTGGGACTAGATCCAGCAAACACTTGTAATGGGAATGCTGAGGATAGAAGTTGGGATTTAGAAGCCGGTGAAAGCAAAGCTAAGAGTTCCTTCCATGAGAATAAGTTGAGTGGGTTTTCCAGCAGAACTAATCTCTTTGGGTTCTTCAATAATATATGGACTGCATATGGGAATAGGGTTCCTAGCAATTATACGAAGCGATTTAAAGATGGTGAAGAAGGGCATTCCTCCTTGTACATTGATGCATCTCTTGCTGCACGGGTATGTTTCGGTACCCATCCTAATGCTTCAATCCCTCATATCATTAATCATTAGAAGATATGCCAATGAAGCAGTTAGCGCTGGAAACTGTACTAGCATAAAAAAATTGAGTTCATAATTGCTATTGTTGTACAATTTATAAAGAAGAACCAAATCTTGAACAATAGGCAGTGTGGTTTTGCACATTTATTCACTTAGTTTATAAAATTGGTTATTTGCTTAATTTTTGCAATTTGCAATAACTCATCATTTCCTGTATAGCAGAGAGTCGTGTTATATTGGCCAATAACCTCATCTTATGATCTGAGTCTCTTTCACAGGGTTCACATGTTGGGCTAAGTTCGGCATTTGGGGACCGCGGTCACAGGGGATTGCATGAGTTTCTTGTAAAGGTCATGCACCGTCTAAGGAGGCTAGGAGCATGTGATGCCAGATTTGTTAGAATTTCCTATCTTTGTAAACTTAATAGGCAGACCATACAAATGATACTGACGATAGTATTCGCCTGCATGCTTTTAGGTAAGCACTTGAGTTCTATGTGCAAGTTTATCACTCTATTTCCCTTGATATGTCCGGTTGATGCATTTTAGATCATAGAATGTGTTGCATATATCTTTAACCTGTTGGGCATTCCTCTGATAGAACCCTTTTCATGCTTGTTTGACCAATCACCTTTGAGGTGCTCGCATATACTATTCTGCTGTGCTTAGGGGATTATGCGATCACCTTTGAGGTGCTCGCATTTAATATCATCGAATTATTTTTTCTGATAATGTTTCCTTTAAGAACTTGACTGGCATGCCACAGATAAAAAAGATTATGCTTTTAAACTCGTCTATAAATCATTGAATTCCTTACAAAAAGGCTTTTGCATGTTGGATGAATTTATGTATGGAGATATATGATGGTTTGGTTTCCTGTTACATCTTTGTCAACATTTACATCACGAGAGAAATATATGCTTTGCTTTTAAAATTAGGGTGTGCATGAGCCATGAGATAAATTTATTCGATATCCGATAATTTCTATTCATGCAGGTATATTGGTCTTCTATGTCGCTTGAAAATGGTCATTTGCAGTCCAATGGCCACAACCGACACTTCCTCACCCTCTGCCCCTAAACCGTGTTGATATTCCGTTGATGCAACCGTTCTGGAAGGTTCCATGTTGAACTGCCATAAGTGACTAGCCCGTGATGCATTCTTAGTGTCCTGGCAGCCAAAGCCAGTGGAACAGCTAATATGAAAAAGTATTTTCCGAGCTCGGTGAGCAAGCCTTGAGATTTGTTATCTGCAGTATCTCATGTTAGATCAACAAATTTCTTGTCATTGATTCGCTTCTGTGACGATATGTGTACTATCATCTGTTTTATTTCTTAGTAATCTATTTCAGATGTTTTAGTGAACTGATTTACAGAAAAGACCATATTATTCGATTGACTCAATAAGCGAATACTTGATTGGTCTTGACTCGATAGTAATTTCATAAACTCAAATAAAAATGTCACCTAAATCTGCCTTAAACTAACAAATAAAAACATCCTATGAATCTAAATAAACAGCATTAGCAACAAATACCAACACACAAAAGACAGGACAAAACCAGTGTAGACGGTTCCGAAGTACTTGGTTCTTACAAATGAGGCGTGTCGTTGTAGGAAAAGAACATACAAAAATTGACGTCTGTGGGATTTGAACCCACGCCCTTTCGGACCAGAGCCTAAATCTGGCGCCTTAGACCACTCGGCCAAACTGTCTTTGTTGAAATATCTTGAATCATATAAATTTACAATCATTGGATATACTCCAGATTTTCTAATGGTTTCTGAAAAGATTTTCTTATTTGAATTTATTCTAAAAATTTTAATTTGGTCTGTAGATGGGAAAAATGAAAATCTGTATCCTTATTTTGGTGTCCCGAGCCTTGCTGTATCTTCGTCATTGGCTACCTGTCCATACCTCAAATCTTAACCACCACTCGCTCAACTAATCCTTTCTTGGTCGAGCAGAGGAGCAAGTTTAAAAGGCAACGCCATTTGACCCAATCCACTTGGGTGTTTGACTTTTTGTTGATTGATTAGGAGAATAACAGTCTTTTATGAGTTGGTATTTTGTCTGAAATTTTGGAACGGAGGTCAGTATAAATGCTCCTAATCCATAATCTATGTATAAGATGGCGTATTAAACTAATTAAAGTCAAAGCTATTGTTGTTAATTTCACTATAACAGTTATTATTTAATGGTAATATTATCATTTGAAATCGTTAATAGCAGTCGATAACGATCATAATTTAACAATAAGATTTAAAACTGCACTAATTAATAGCAGTTGATAACGATCATAATTTAACGGTTAACAATAAAAAGCAACAATAACAATATATTATTCCCACTATTTTAAAAATTTTAAAAAATTAAGAACCATTTAACAAATTTCATCTCCAGAAACTAAAAAATTCAAAAGAAAATCATAATAAATAAATTTATTATATATTTATATCTTTTATGATTTATAATAAATCGTGTGAGTTTAAAAAAAATTCACAACTGTAACATCCGTAATAACAATAATAAAAACAATTATGTTCGCAATTACGATAAATACAACTAAAAATACGATCACGTATACTTTTTAAATTCCTAGTTAATTTACAAATATACAAAAATTTATCAAACCCACCCCCAGAAATCAATTTATTAGCAGGTCAAAGGAATAAGATTTCCCTACTCCAATAACATAAGAAAGTATTTTATTTTTGATTTCTGTTAGTAATTTTATATTATTATTGCATGCTTCACTATGATTTGAACCTCTATAAAAACTCCATCCCTTGACCCATTTTTCATCACAAACGAAGTATTTTCTCAGATACCACTTTCAGGTAGCTAAGTTCTATCCACTTAAAAAGAAGCAAAAATGATGAGCAGTGATCATGCAGCCATTGATGTCCCAGAGTCAAGCGCTGTTGCAAAAGGCAAAGCGCCTCTCATCGGGTCTCAGAGGGAGCAAAAGAGAGGGTTCAACAAGGGATTAGGCATTGCCGATTTCCTTCTCAGACTAGGAGCCATAGCCGCTGCTCTTGCGTCGGCTGCCACCATGGGAACCAGCGACCAAACTCTCCCTTTCTTCACGCAGTTCTTCCAGTTCGAAGCTGGTTATGACGATTTCACCACATTCATGTACGTAACATTTATATAACATAAACACGCATATCTATTTATCTATCTATTTATATGAAGAAATAGAGACATGAATATGCAGGTTCTTCGTCATAGCAATGGCACTGGTCGGCGGCTATCTCGTCCTTTCTCTCCCTTTCTCCATAGTAACCATCGTCCGCCCTTATGCAGTTGCACCCAGACTCTTATTATTCATTTTGGACATTGTAAGCAACTCCTCAATATCTTTAAATTTAATCCAATCTATGAATAGAGAAAATTGTTAATGTTTTTTCCGGTGGATATGTCAGGTGGCACTGACGCTGACCACAGCTGCTGGCGGTGCAGCGGCAGCCATCGTCTACTTGGCGCACAATGGAAATCCCAACACGAACTGGCTAGCCATCTGCAACCAGTTTGGTGATTTTTGCCAGACTGTGAGTGGAGCTGTGGTGGCATCCTTCGTGACTGTTGTTGTCCTCATGGTGTTGATTCTACTCTCTGGTTTTGCTCTCAAAAGGCACTGAATGATTTATACTTTAGTGATTATTCTGTATCTTAAAGTTTCCTCTGCTTTCTTTCTACTTAAAGTGTGTTTATAGTTCTTAAAATCATCATTATTTGGTTGTATTGTACTGTGAGGAAACCACACTTGTGTAATGAAATTAACGTGTTTATTGTTCAACAAATTATTTCCTTCTCATTTTTCCCACCCTTTCGCCTGCACTATTTATCTGAAGATGGTGTCACTGTCAATGGGAATTTGGAAACCAGTACCAGTACAGATGTAGATGACTCAAGGACCAAGCTATGGTTTTTGAGCTATCAATCAGAGAACAAGGCTCACTATCAAAATTGTCTTGGTTTTCAACAGCCTGGATTGGTGTAGATAGGAATTCATGGGTGAAAACACTCTCTCATCAGGTTTGTCTTGGTTCACTCTTTGGCTCGATCACCCATGCATTTTTCAGGCTGCTGTGTATTCCCTACTCCAAGCTGCAAGCGAGATTGCTTCCCGAGGTGATAGTAGAGACAGGGATACGTGTTTCTCCTGTTCTATCTCTTGATTGGTCACTGCCCTGATGCCAACAGCAACAGTATCCGGTGTTCCTCCAGCTTACAGAGACACTAAAACTTCAGAGGCCATTTCTAGTGGTGGTTGTAATCACTCATTTTTAATCGGATTTTAATACTTGTAGTATTATTGTAGTAGTAATATTATTAATAAAAATAGAAGAACAAAAAAAAGGAGAAAAAAAATGAAATGAGAAAGGAGAAGAAGAAGAAGAAAAAAGAAAAGGAAAAGTGGTCTAGGATTAGAATCCCACATTGGTGGAAAACACCACTTTTTCCTCTCTCATTGCCTATAAAAGGAGGGGATGAGGAGCCTTTTGGAGGAGGAAAACCAATTGGGTAAGGGTAGTATCTATGATCCTAATTTGAGAGTTTAGCTCTCCCCAAATTTTGGGTGGTTCGATCGAGTCCTATTTTTAGGATTCAATCTAGTTAAAATTTTTAAGGGGTTGTGGTAGATCTTGATGGAAAGTTTATCGGGGTTAACCGTTTGTATTTTTAGGTATAATTTCTATCTTTGTATTTTTAATATTTTTAATGAAATATGATTGTTTATATTATTAGATTTTAATTTATGTTTTAAACTAATATTTATAGTTGTTTTAATTTATGTTGTAGATTAATATTAATTTATGTTTATGTTTTAGATTAATATTTATGTTTTTATGTATTTTCATGTAATATTTTTAATTTATTTGTCATATTTAAGATTGCATGTTTATCTTAATTAATTAATGCGGGCCCTTAAATTCGGTCGTAAGCGAGGCTAACTCCAGTGTAGTGGTGGTGGTTCGGACGCTTACCTTCGGGTTTAGGTGCTTTAAAATAAATGCGCACATTTAATTAAAAATTAATTCGATCGTCAAATTAGCCCGAAAAGTTTAATATTATTAAAGCGGTAATTATTAAAGTACCAATTTTGGGCGGTGTGGGGGTGCTAATCCTTCCCCATCCGTAACCGACTCCCGAACCCCAACTTTTCAAATCTCTGGTTTTATGGTGTCCGGTCTACCTAAACGGCCGGTGGCGACTCCAATTTTTCAAAAATCAATTTTTAAACGAAACCCCCACGTGGAAGATATTAATTTTCAAAACAACACATCAAAAATGTTTTCCAACTCGAAAAAGAACATTTTAGCGAAACTCGTTTTTTAAGATCGCTACAGATGGCGACTCCGCAGGGGAAGATTTTTTTCAAAATAAAAAGAGAGTCGAGCTTTTAAAATGATTATCGCTTTATTAATATTAAATATTTCGGGCTGAAATGACGATCAAATTAATTTTTAATTGAATTTGCGCTTTTATTTTTCCGCATTTAAAACTTACATCAAAACCCGTCATTTTAAGTGGGGGGAAAAGGCTAATGCTTTCGTGGAGATATTGTTCTCCTGTATGGGCCCTAGCCGAAGTACCTTCGGGGCTTCACTACCTTATGCTTTCGTGAGGATATCGTTCCTTCGTATGGGCATAAGTGAACGGGTCCCCCTGAATTGAACTCGGTCAAGATGAGCTTATAATGGGTGATGATCGGGGGCCTTGCTACTCTTAGTAGAGGACAGCTCGGACAATTCGGGTCCCCCTTTAGCACCAACACTGCATATAGAGAACTAGATCACCCACCCCACTAGAGCCATGCGGATACCCTAAGTGAACTAGACGAGATATCTAGGGTTGTCTTTCTCTGTTTATTGTTATGTAAATTTAATTTTCTGAAACTTATTTTTGCGTTTATTGTTTTTACTCGGTATTAACTCGGTTTCTTCATGTTTTTATTTTTCTTTTTGCATGCATCACCGCATTTTGCATTGCATTAGGAGGTATTGATTCGAGTGGTTCATCCTACATAGGAAGCTTTCACCATGGAAAAGAGGTATCTGAAATCCTCAACCTTAATGTTCGAAACCGATCAGAGACATCGATTAAGGGATAAGATTCGATCAACATCCACCAGACTCTTTTTATCAGACCCCGATTATAGGACGATCGAAGAGCTTGAGACAACAGTCTACCGAGAGTAGACACCAGGTAACGATCATGCATTTATCTGATCTACATCAGAATATTCAGCCTGAGATTCTAAGAGAGCATGCAGATGTAACAGAAACCAAGGTTTAATCAAAGGGTTATTAGGGTGTAGAATTGGTACCATTTTGCCATCCACAGTCCAAGTCAGAATCAGATATCGTACATCAAGAGCAGGTAATAATGTTTTATTTTACTCGGGTCAGCGAGGAAATAACCATCGAGAATTCCAAAGTAATGTGAAGTATGTAACAGAAAACTACCGAAGATCGAATAACAAAAGGGTTTATTGAAGATCAGAATCAATACTATCTCTCCATCTTGAGGACGAGTCAAAGTCAGATATAGATAGCCGATCAGAAAAAGCAATTGACAAATTTCTCTAGTACATCAATGAAGAAGTATTTTTTAGACAGCAAAAACGAAGAACAAAAGATCGGTACCTTACCGACCCACTTCACGAGGATCAAGGTCATCGTTCGAGATTATCAGAGATGATCAGCAACACTGACACTACAAGGTCGGTCAGGCGATATTTGACACAGATCAATGCCATACGATTCTCGAGGATCAAAGTTTAGAAGGATAATTAGAAACGTGACCAGGTCAACCGAGGAGACCGAAACACATGATGCAACAGAGATTCCTATGTCAAGCAAGCAACTTAGGGTCGTAGGGAATAGGAATTAGGGCTAGTACTTGTGTATAGGATTAGTTTCCCCTAATTTTGTAATGGACCCTCTATTTCCTGTGAAAGTAATCCAGTATGGTGATTACCAATAGGGGTTAATACCTTTAACCCGCATACATTTTGTATCATTGGCATCCGCATATGCATCATACATGCATTTAACCATTTTGACATCATCTAACTATATGCATATTATGACAGTGCATTTTAAAACACTGGCCACACCACATTATAATTTCACATACTATCGAAAGAAAAGAATGGAAGACCGTGTGACCAATCTAGAAAGAGGTCAGAAACACTTGGAGGATCGTCTTGGGGATATTGAACAGAGTATCAATGCACAGATTGCTCAGTCTCAAGAGTCCATTTTATCCGAGCTTACGACACTACTAGGCAAGAATCACGGGAAAGAAAAAGTGAGAAATAAAGAAACCTCTAAGCCAAATGAAGATACCTCTCATCATATGGTTCAATTCGTCGCACCAAATGATGCAAACCCTGCCAGAGTATCTGCTAAACAACCAGTTCAAGTTCTCGGGAGCCAGCCTATAGATGTTGAAAGGCTTTGTGAGGAAGAGATCCCTAACCTAAATTTGATCGAGAAGATCAGACATGATGTTGAAGAGAAGTGGGAATTGAAGTTCCGCTTGATGGAAGAAAGGTTCAAGACCATTCAGACTCAAAAAGGGACAGGGAGCGATTCTAGTGAACTAAGTCTGGTACCCGATTTGATCCTACCCCCGAAATTCAAAAGTCCAAAATTTAATAAGTATGATGGAACATCGGGCCCTTTCGAACACCTCACAATGTACTGTCGTAAGATGGCTGCTTTCATCAAAGATGAGAAAATTTTAATACATTGCTTTCAAGACAATCTGACCGGATCCGCAATCCGATGGTACGCTCGGCTTAGTTGCGAGAACATCAGGTCGTGGAAAGACTTATTCAAAGCTTTTTTACAACAGTACAAACATGTAACAGACATGGTACCCAGCCGCATCATGCTTGAAGGTTTGGGGCAAAGGTCCAACGAGAGCCTGCGTCAATACGCTCAACGATGGAGGGAGATGGTTGCTCAGATTCAACCACCTATCCCCGAAAATGAGATCACACCGATGTTCATTAATTCACTAAAAGGAGCTTTGTATGATCGTCTCATCCATCATACTACCCAGAATTTTGTCAATCTCATCAAAATCGGTGAATCTCTAGAGATAGCCCTCAAGAGTGGGAGGATCAGCAATGGTGACAAGCCCCAAGGGTACGATAAAAAGAATGAAGGTGAAGTGAATGCTATTGGGACCTTCAATTACCCTACAACCGGGAGAATGCAAAAAGGAGAAGAAAGCTCTAGAAAGGGGCAGGATAGAGCAACCTTCACTCCTCTTCCAGTTTCATACAGCCTACAACCGGGAGAATGCAAAAAGGAGAAGAAAGCTCTAGAAAGGGGCAGGATAGAGCAACCTTCACTCCTCTTCCAGTTTCATACAGCGAGCTCTATTCTCAACTATACGAGACAGGTCTTGTACGACCTTATATCCTTACACCCCTCGAGCCTCCATTCCCTGCATGGTACAACGCTATTGCACATTGTGAGTATCATGGAGACATTCTAGGTCATTCTATTGAGAATTGTCATTACTTCAAGAAGCTCGTGCAGAATTTAATCGATACCGGTGTTTTGAAGTTTGAAGAATAGAGACTTATGATCTGGGGATTAAAGACCAACCGAGATGAATTTTGGTGGTAGGAGGTTCTGACTCTCTAATTTTAATATTTAATCATTTTGTGAAATGAAGTCCAATTTACTACTTTGAGCACGGAAGGTAGTAGGGACAATTTGTAAGGGCATGCATTTAAGAATTAAGTTTTTACCAATTAAACGGTTTTACATTCTTTAATTCTTTGAAAATTAATTTTTAGGAGTTGCTTTTGCTCTTCTATGTACACAAAATCAAACATTTTTGAATATATATGTACATATCATTATACATCAGATCTTGAATTTTAGATACGGTAACATCTTTGCTTCAATTTTAAAGACCAACTATAAAGTTTTGCATATTTAGAAGAGACTGAATGTCACGGGAATATTGCAAATGAGAGTCTCTACTAGCCTACTTGGGCCAACAGAATAACAATATGAGTGAATAGCAATGGGTAGTTCCCAGTTTTAGGAAAACTCCTTCTCAGGCACTTGTTGTTCAAGATCCTTGAATCAAGAGTCGACCTTGAATCCTCTATCCCCTGAAGACCTTCTCAGGACTTCCTTGAATGAGATGACGAATGACATTTCTTCAAAGAGATAAGGTCAAACATATTAAGTGTAAAGATCAAGAAACCATTAAAAGAGACAACTAAAAGTAATAACACGGTAAAAAAAGAGAGAGAGAGAGAGAGAGAGAGAGGAGAAATGAAACGAGATGAGAAAATTTTCTTTTAAAAAGCACTCCAATGTTCAGATCCTGGTAATAGGCACATCCGAATAAGAGTGCGGTAATCCTGGGGCACTCCGCTGAAGCTTTAACTTTATGAGTGATGGTAATATTTTCAAATCATGACTATGCCGAGTAATTCGGGGTATTATTGTTTGCTCCATCATTATCCTCGAAACAAAGGACTGTGATGAATTGATTTCCCCAGAAAAGGTAATGGAAACATTTATACATCGATCATGGAACTAAAATTGGTAAGATCATTCTAATCATTCAGGGACATCCAAACTAAATGAGATCGTCTTCAAACCACACTTCCGCCCAAAGGTTAACCTTGCTTCAAGGAACGTCGAACTCTGTAGTGCCTGATCGACACCCAAATGAGGGAAGGATTGGGCAGATGGAGAAAGTGAGATAATGAGTGCCACATGAAAAAGGGTAGCCACTAGGGAAAGGATTATTCCTTTTGAAAGCCTGATAAGTCTAGAAGAGACTACATATTTTCCTATATCCCCGTAATAGTCGAGGATCCTCTAAATATGCTCTTCATTAGAGTTGAGCTTTGCCAGATTGGGGTAAATATGTCATTGCATTTGATATTCAGGAAGGCAAATATGTTTTAAATGCTTTTTGCAATAAACTTCCAAATTTTATACATTTTCCAAAAATTTTATTGCATCAGAAATACATACAAATAAAATCATTTTTTAAGAAAAATGAGAGTCAGCCTCCATTGAGGTACCCCGACAAGTATAGAAAAGAAGTCAGGATACAAAGACGTCCGATCAACCATTATACTGATCCAGAAGAGAATATAAAGAATACAAGCGGGGCGTCATTGTCCACGAAATGAAAGAATCAAAGCTCGAATCTGATGTGACCAGAGGTGTCATGATTACTGACAAAGTTTAGCTAATGAAGCTTACCTGGTAAACGAAATGAGGACTGGGGCACCAAATTTTTGAAATAGGGTTAACAGAAACTTCATGCGTCAATGCATACCCATAGATTGCACATGCGCATCTCGAACATACATCACGAACACATGCATAGTGAAAATGCTCATTCATCATCATTTTTTATAAATTGTCTTACAATAAAAGACAGATAATGGTCAAGAAGATGGTCGTAACAAAGATTTCGTGCACGTTTGCACCTTTCAGCAAAAAAGAAGAAAAAAGAAAAAAAGAGATCAAGCCAGAGAGATCAACATTTCAAATTTGCAGAACAAGACCGGTAGAACCGGGACATCATGAAAGAAGAAGAAGAAGAAAAGAAAAGAAAAGAAGAAAAAAATGAAAAAATATTCTCGAGACAAAACTTGGCAGACAGTGAATGTATCACCAAAACGAATGAGAAACCAAGTATAAAGATCAAGACATTGGGGCAATCCAGAAACTCCAGATATTTTTAGAAAGAAGATTGACAGCTGCTTGGCGTGAGTCCCGATTCGAAGATTTTTGGCAGCCACTTTGACATGAGTCCCGAAGTAATAGATTTTTTGGCAGTCTCTATAGACGTGAGTCCCGATTCAGAAAAAACATTGGCAGTCTTCCCGGCATGAGTCCCGATTCAGAGAAAACATTGGCAGCCTTCCTGGTATGAGTCCCGAAAGACTTGGAGATGAAGGTTCCATACAGAGGGTACCAACATAATTCGATGTCCCACAAAAAAAGAATCTTCAGTAGTTCTATACAGAAAGAACTTGTACACACCGAACACAAAGACTCGAAGCTCTATACAGAAGGAGCTACCAGTGGAAAAGTTCATCCACGACGCGACGGTTTTCTATAGGAGAAATCGACAGCACCGAAGTGAGGAGTTCTATACAAGAAGGACCTTCATTTTCGTTTTAGTCTCTGAGATTGAAACTTCATATAGGAGAGGCAAATAACTCGAGACTTTTGAGTGAAAAGTTTCATATAGGAGAAACCCTAACTCCAGATCTAGAAGTAAAAGTTCTATACAGGAGGAACCTTATTCTACAAGATCCGTCATGACGCGAAAGGTTTTATATAGGAGAGACCGACAACGTAGAAGATCTGGAGTTTCATATAGGAGGAATCTCTATCTTCGTCATAGTCTGAGTGAAAAGCTCTATACAGGAGGGACACAAAACTCGAGACTTTAGGGTGAAGGTTTTATACAGGAGAAACCAGAACTCATGATCTAGAAATGAAAGCTCTATATAGGAAGTGCTTTTGTTTTACAAGATCTGCTCGAAAGACGAATGTTCACATACAAGAGTGACCTACAAACATCAGAAGGCGAACAAGTTCGATACAGAAGGAACTTACGAGCCTGAAGACTCGGTCAAGGAAGGTGGAGAGTTTCAGAAAAACACATCATTCCAAGACCACTGACAGAGAAGTCGGTTAAAAATGAGTGTTTTTTTTTATCTTTGCTTTGTTCTCGTTTCACAAGAAAAAGCAAAGAGGGACAATTGTAATCACTCATTTTTAATCGGATTTTAGTACTTGTAGTATTATTGTAGTAGTAATATTATTAATAAAAATAGAAGAAAAAAAAGGGAGAAAAAAAATGAAATGAGAAAGGAGATGAAGAAGAAGAAAAGGAAAAGTGGTGTAAGATTAGAATCCCACATTGGTGGGAAACACCACTTTTTCCTCTCTCATTGCCTATAAAAGGAGGGGATGAGGAGCCTTTTGGAGGAGGAAAACCAATTGGGTAAGGGTAGTACCCTATGATCCTAATTTGAGAGTTTAACTCTCCCCAAATTTTGGGTGGTTCGATCGAGTCCTATTTTTAGGATTCGATCTAGTTAAAATTTTTAAGGGGGTCGTGGTAGATCTCGGTGGAAAGTTTATCGGGGTTAACCGTTCGTATTTTTAGGTATAATTTCTATCTTTATATTTTTAATATTTTTAATGAAATATGATTGTTTATTATTAGATTTTAGTTTATGTTTTAGACTAATATTTATAGTTGTTTTAATTTATGTTTTAGATTAATATTAATTTATGTTTATGTTTTAGATTAATATTTATGTATGTTTTAATTTATGTTTTTAAATTAATCTTTTATTTGTTAGATTAATATTTATGTTTTTATGTATTTTCATGTAATATTTTTAATTTATTTGTCATATTTAAGATTGCATGTTTATCTTAATTAATTAATGCGGGCCCTTAAATTCGGTCGTAAGCGAGGCCAACTCCAGTGTAGTGGTGGTGGTTCGGACGCTTACCTTCGGGTTTAGGTGCTTTAAAATAAATGCGCACATTTAATTAAAAATTAATTCGATCGTCAAATTAGCCCGAAAAGTTTAATATTATTAAAGCGGTAATTATTAAAGTACCAATTTTGGGCGGTGTGGGGGTGCTAATCCTTCCCCATCCGTAACCGACTCCCGAATCCCAACTTTTCAAATCTCTGGTTTTATGGTGTCCGGTCTACCTAAACGGCCGGTGGCGACTCCAATTTTTCAAAAATCAATTTTTAAACGAAACCCCCACGTGGAAGATATTAATTTTCAAAACAACACATCAAAAATGTTTTCCAACTCGAAAAAGAACATTTTAACAAAACTCGTTTTTTAAGATCGCTACGGTGGTCAATAGGTAACTTTCTCTTCTGAATCCTCATTGTCCCTAATCAGTTGACACTTTATCTGATTAGTCATACTAGAAATGCATAGATATATGTAATTGTCACCAAATCCCTCTACCTGTATGTATCTCTAGTTTACCTGGAAGGTCTTTCGAAAACATGCGTGTAAGCTACAACCTTGTAGGCTGTAACTATTATTCGAAACAGTACTTGAAGTAAGGTCTGGGCTTCATTTAGGTGCTTAGGTTGTCCAAAGCTTTGTCTATGCATGTTAAAATTGATTAGTACCACTGTTTGGGTTAATGGTTTTAATCTTGTCTTAAAATTATTTGACTATCGGGTGTAAATCGTCTATCTTTTTCTCATATCTATTTTTACGTCTCCGTTTTAAATTAGAAGGTTTAGAGTTAGAGTTTAGGGTTTAGAATTGATAGTTATGTTAGGGTTTAGAAAACTAAAAATAGTGTGTATTCTTGGGTCTAGGGTTTAGGATATAAGAAATTAGAGTTAGGGTTTAAAATTTAATTTTTTTAAATTTTTTAATAAAAAACATGATAAAGAGGTAAAACATGTATTAAATATCCTTAGCTATACATATGCCTTCACTGAACTAAAAATATTTATCTTATCTTGTCTTATATAAATTCGAATATTATCGGATAATACAAGGGCCACTTTGTTTACATATCTTTTCTTCCACTAAACAATGACTTAAATCACCGCCCTCGCCCTCTTCCTCTTTCCCATGCCAGGTGGCCTCTCATGCTGCCTTGCCTAATTCTAGAATTCTTGTAATTTTCTCTTTGGAGAAAAATAAAATTAAGAAATATAAAAAGTTTTCATTTTTTTGATCTTCCAAGTGGGGTATTCCAGTAAGTCAAACTTTCATCTTCAAGTTTATCTTCCCAGATTTTTCTCATCTTTATCCTGTAACAATCATAAAAAATTTATTAAATAAATTCTGTTATTACGTTATTTATAATCCAAATAATTATGATCTTTAAATAACTACACATCCACTAACTAAAAAATGATAATTCACTTTAAAAAAATTAAAACAAACATATCTAATCAATTAAAACACAAATAATATAATAAAAATAATTCATTTAATAATTTTTCTATAAAAAATACTCATATGTACAAGTATCTTACAAAATAGCCTTGTTATCATCCCTGTTTTTAATGTCGCAGCAGATTTAGAATTCTGTGCCTAACTGTTCTGACCACACCGCCTCCCCTGTTGACATTCAATTATTTGCACCGATTCTCAATCAGGCCAAATCTACATACATTTCAACACACAGACAGCAATTGACAACAATATTTTTGACCACGTGGTATCTGGTCGACCTCACTAATTATGTTTTTTTTTGTTAATCTGTCTCATTAGATGCAGCAGCAAAGCAAGCAGTCCCAAAATCAAGACTTTACTTTACTAATCATTCTGTAATTAATTAATTAATTAATTAATAGTTCAATCAAAGTCTTAAGTGGTTAACAGTGAATCAGTGATGAAATATCCTACGAGTTTAAGTGCCTTGCTTACCCCGTTGCCGTCCAGTTTTGAAGTTCAGGACGGAGAGTAAAACAGGTGGGTGGTCTGGCCCAGACCCTGACTCAGCACCGTCGAGCTTTCCCGCGTCGATGGTTCGGAGACATCGAGCTGGCACTCCATGTCCACCCCGAACAGCCGTAGCAGCCTCTTTGGGTTCCCACCTGGTCTTTGATTTTGAATCACGGATCCTGTATTTCATATAACACATGCGCCCATGTCATTAATAATCAATCATCAACTTAATATATTTGACAAATTACTATATTCCGACGCTTTGAACAGAAAATTTAACTCAAATTATATATATAACAGTTGTAAAACAAACTTATTCTTTTAAAAAAAATAGACGATAAAAATATTTTTTATAAGCTTCTCAATTTAAGGGTTAAAAATTTAGTTTAGAGTTTGTGGTAAAATTTAAAGTTTAAATGTTAGGATTTAGATTTAGGATAATATTGCTAAGAGTTTAGGGTTTATCTATAATCCCTAAATTTTAACCTTAAAACCTAAATTCTAAGCATGAATCATCTAATCTCAGTGGTTAAAAAATGATTGTTGCTCTTAGAGATTACATGTTCAAACACCAATAATATCAACAGAGTGATTGAATGATCAATATCCGATAAATGAAAATATATTCTAAAACAGATACTATAGTAATTACTGTAGATTTATATAATTATTTATTATATAAATCTAACATATAAACCAATATAGTAAATATAAAATAAATGAATAAATAATAATACAATGCTCCCACATAGTTGGAATGTGTCCCTCACGCACTTCAATGTGAATAAATTCCAATTTTACAGTATTCCCAAAAATTATAAAACAAAAATCAATCTATTCATGAAAAAAAGATAATAGCTAACGATGTGACAAAAATGTATATAATATACCTGCATGAAGACAGTCGGATTGGTATGGCGCATTAGCCCCAAGGCCTTGAATGTGCCCAAGATAAGGATGACCTTGATATAATCTCCAAGTATCCCACCGCTCATCGCCACCGGCGCTGCTTCCATCCTCCGCTGTAGCACCACGCCTCCTCCATCCTATAAACAATCTACCAAAATCCAGACGGTGTCGTTGAAACAAAACAATGTCACCAGCATCGAGTTTCTTCTCCTTGACGTATCGGCTCCAGCCTTTTGTCAATACGTAGCTTTGGCTACTGTTCCAATACGAGTAACGGAAGCTCCAACGCTTGCCTGACTCGTCCTCGAAACTCATTAGCAACCCACCCGAGTCACCGCCTCCGAGTGGGAAGAACTTCTCTGCGTGCTGCTTGGGGATGACAAGCCGGTTCAGCTTCCCAACGTCGCTCGGCGTTAAGGGTTTCTCGAACATCGGCTCCCTTTCTTCGTCGAAAACTGGGTTTTGTGGAGGGTTTTCAGGATAGAAATGAGAGGAGCATATGGAGCTTTGTGTTGGTTCCATCGAAGAATGAAGACTCCTTTGTTGCTTCTAGAGAGTGTGTGTGTGGGTTATTTAGTACCGAGTGTAGAGAAAAAACTGAGAGAATTTGTTTTGATTTAGAAACTATTTGAAGCAGCTACAAGATATGTCCATGGGAGATAAACTGCAGATGGAGGAGGAGGAGTTTCTTCAATCATTATAAAGTGTGATTTGATGATTGTTTCTTAACTGGACAGTTGTACGATAAGGAATATTAAAATAATGTTACAGTTACGTTGATCGGGTGAAAATCATTTACATTCTTCCTATGTTTTTTTATAATTTTTTTTTTAAAATTAAAAATTGAAGGTTTAGGTTTTAAAGTTTAAAGTTAAGGTTTAGAAAAATAGAGATATGATATATATTTTAGGATGTAAGATTTAAGATTTCAGATATAAAGAATAAAGGTTAGGATTAAAATTAATTTTTTTTAAAAAATCAAAGAGGCATAAAAGGATGCATGATAAAAAACAAATAATTTTTGTCCACGTTGATTATCTTAGACCGAACAAAAATCATCTTTCTCTTTCTCATACGTGCATTATTTTGTGTTTCATATTAAATTTTTTTTAAAAATTAAATTTTAAATCCTAACCCTATCCTAAACCCCAAACTCGATATCCTAAAAAATAAACCCTACCCCTAATTCTCTAAACTCTAACTAAAATCCCTAACCTTGAACCCTAAAACCCTATAGTTTAAAGTAGAGGCACAAATATATGCATGAGAAAGAGGTGGGCGATTTACACCCTCTTAGACCACCCTCAGTTACCGGGACAATTTATTAAAAAATTATTAAATAGACTTAATATATTATGTTATTTATAATGTATCTAATAATATTTAATTATTTAATATATCTTTTAAATAATTATTTACTTAATTATTAATAAATAAGATCATAAATTGCGTGATAAGTTAAACTTATTTAATGATAATTTTAATTTATATATTCTTTTCTATCAAACCATATTATATATTTCATTTATGTATTTATATAAAATTTAAATATATTTATTAATTGACTAATCAAAACTAAGATTACTAAAATTCATTAGGAGGGTTAAGTCTTGCAACGATCATCTTTTAGAATTTCTCTTTTCTTTCTCTCCAAGTCTTGAATTTAATATTCAACATGAACATTTCTTCTTTTCCTCTCCTCAAGTTTGTAGGAACTATTTAAATAATAGTATTGTTAATAATAGTATTGTAGGAACATTTGTTAAAAGTTTGGACACCAATTTATACTGAGATTTATGAGTGAAAATAGAACAATTAAAAGTTTAGAGGACCAATATTGAGAAAAAAAATTAAATCATTTTTATTTATATACGTACAAGAACGAAACTATGACCAAACTTTAAGAAGGATAAATGTCTATTAAATTTTAAAATATAAAAAATAAAAAACTTATTTAACTACCGTTTAAACTAATAAGATACCTAATATTATTATATTAAAAAATTAAGAGGGACGAGAGCTCCTCTTGTTATATACATACCTCCATTCTTGTATACACGTAGTTAAATACATATATTATCTAATCATTAATTTTTAACAAAATAATATATACTTAAAATTTTACTATATGATAGCATATAATTCCTTAGCATTATATAAATTTATCCCGTGAACATATCCTAGTGGGGGAATTATTGTGCGGTAATTATTATAGACAATCCCCATGTTCCTAAACTATCCCTTGTCAAGCAAATCAAAGGGGTTGGGGCCAACCAACCTGACGCACAACATGGAAAATCAGGGTTTCACAGTCGACCAAGCTACAGATGATCTATGGTAATCAGGGCGCACATGTGGAATATATTTTTTATTACCTCACTCTAACAATAATAATGATAATAAGATTCAATTTTAGATAAAATTAAAATCAAATGTTTAAAAGGGTCAAATTGTATAAACTTTAAAAGTAAAGGGGTCTATTAGTTATTTAAATTTAAGAAAATAAATTCAGAAGAATTTAAAAATATATTAAACATAAAATGGAGAAATTATAGAAATATTGTGATTGAAAATTTTAATTTAAAAAATATTGTTTTCATCCCATTATTTTTTGTTATATTGTGATTTACTGTTGAGTTTAAAAGATCGATTTCTTTCAACCCGTCTTTGAACAGTGAATTAATAAAAATAATAAACACTGTTCAAAGACGGGGCGAAAGAAACCTGTCTTTGAACAATATTTTTTTTTAAATTTATTTTATTAAGACAAAACACTATTAAAACAATACTTGAGTGAAAAACACTATTTAAAAACTGATCGTTTCCTGCCTTCGAATAATGTTTATTATTTTTATTAGTTCATTATCTAAAAATTGATTAAAAAAATAATCTTCTAATTGAATAATAAATAATAGTATAATAAAAAATAATAAAATAAAAATAATATTTTTTAAATTAAAATTCCCTGTCATAATTTTTTTTGAATTTCTCCGCACATAAAATTAAAGAGACTACAACCCCACCCATTAATTATTTGGATCCATCCCACCTAATACGGTGTCATTTCAAACAGGGGAAATCACACATCTTCCGTAGGAAACTTGACGGATAGACTAATTAACGCTTTTCTCTTTTAAATCGCCTGATAAAATAAAATAATTAATTAAAATTAATTTTTTATTTTATGCTAAGTAATATTTTTTATATATTTTACTGTTAATTTTAATTATTCGTTTTATTTATCTAATAATCTATAAAATTATAAAACTTAAAATATTTTTATACTATATATATCTGAAAATACTTGTTCGTTTTATTGATGTTTGTCCCTTCTTCCTCCTCGTTTTTAAAGCTTCGCCATGTCTTGAGCTGAAAAGATCCTTTTCCTTTCCCATGAACCAACAGTGACAGGTAGATGGGAAATATGTTGCCTTGTTTCGTGTTTCAATCTTCTCCTCTCGTTTCCCTTGTAGTTTATAATTTTAGTTAGATAGGAGATAGGCAGAATCAGGTAGATAGGGGACAGGCGGTTCAAGGGCATGCAAGTAGGGCCTGGTATAAAAGTTTTTTATTAAATAAAAAATATTATATTTTTATATTAAAATTTAAAATTATATAAAATAAGATAATATAAATATTTTAAGTTGAAGTCGCAATAACATATGTTTTAAAATATATTTTTAATCATTAAATATTAATCATTCAATTATTATACTGATATTATCGATGTTTAAATTTATAATCTTTAAAAATAATAACCGTTTCTTTTAACTATTGAGATAAAATACATTAAAATCACATGTTCTCAATCATTCCGACTGTATTTGTTATTGTTGATATGATTAATTACTAATAAATATTATATTTTCCTAAAAAATAATAATTCTGAAAGATATTGTGTAATAATTTTGAGTAATTTAAATGTTGTATAAAAGAATTCAAGTGCCTGTATACAAACTGTATTTGTTTATTTATAAAGTATATAATAATGTCATGGGAATTTGTGTTACATGATGAGGTTTAAGTATTTTCTAAATAATGTGTTGCGTGCATCACTCAAAAAGGTAAATTACGTAAATGATTTTTAAAATAACTTCTAATTTTTTAGTCTTTTAACTATAAATATTTTTTATTAATTGAGATTAATAAATTAATATAATTTTATTAAGAAATAAACGGTTAATAAGATTTATATAATAATAAATTTAATTCTTAATTTTTAATATATTTTATTTTAATTTAATCTTAAATTTAAATTTTTCTCTTTTAATATTTAAATATTATAATATTTTAATCTCTTAAATTTTAATCTTTATTTTCTTTTAATCTAAAAAAGTAAATATATATTAATTTTAATAATAGCAATTTGCAACTCTATTTGTATAAGCAGTAGAAAATCGTTACGGAATAAAAAATCTCCACTGATAAATATAAATATAAGTCATCTTCTACGCTAAGCTACTCACGGTAGGAGATACATATCTTTTATTTTTAAAATTAAAAAAAAATTATAATTTAAAAACTAAAATATTGTAATATTTAAATGTTAAAGTTAAAATTTTAAATTTAAGATTAAATTAAAATAAAATATAAAAGTTATTATACAAATTTTATTAATTATTATATTATTAGTATTTATTTTTAATAAAATTAAATTAATTTATTATTCACGATTAATCGAAAAATCTATATATAATATCTTATAATTCAAAAATTTTAAAAAATTAAATTATAATTACAAGATTATTTATATAGTTTATTAAAAAAATCATATATAATCGAAGATATCACATTATTGAGACCTGAGAGGTGCAAATTTAATGATTGTTATTATATATGAAACCCAGCAACTGGTGAAATGGTTCCCAATGGGCGAATCTGTGACATAATCACATACACCCAATCTCATTTACAGTCAGTGGTAGTGGTTGTATAAGCCGCCACGTCTCCTACTCCATTTCTTTATTCTGATTTTCATGGATCAGGAAATCAAGTCCCCAGGCCCAGGCATCACAGAGGAATGAGCAGGAGGTGGACAGGGAAGTCACTGCCTGAGGAGGAATATTTTTTAGTATAAAAAATTTTATTTTTTAATATTTGTTATTAAATATTTTTAAGAATTTATTATTAAAATTTATTTTTTAATATTTATTATCGGAGATTCAAATTTTTATAATACTTTCTATTAGGCTCTCAATTTTTTTAGATAAATACTCTTAAAATTTATTTAGGGTTCTTAGATTTTCTCAAAAGAGAGTGAGATTCGAATATTTTTAATAATTTAAGATTATTTAAATCATTTCGGGTGGTTTTAATTTAAAAGTAATTTTTTTATATAACCACTTTACTTTTACCCCTCCAATCTCTGTGTTCTTCACCGCTTCTTTCACTATGTTTCTTGCTCCCTCTTGAACAAAACCTTGGTGGGCATTTCTCCTCAACGTCGGTCGTTTGTGAGGAAATGCCGTTGGAACTGTCTGAATCCCTTGCATTTCTTTGTTTTTTGATGCCTTTGAGCAAGTTATGTCCGAACTGACCATGGGGTTTCTGATGAGCACTGTCGGCGAGTTGCCATTTTGGGTTTAGAAACACCAACTCTGATGTATTAAAAAGTGTAAAAGATACTAGCTATCTACTTTCGGTGGTTAAAGAAACGATTGTTGTTCATAAAGGTTAAAAATTCAAGCTTATATTAACATAATAATTGAACGATTAATGTTCAATGATTAACAGTATATTCTAAAACAAATATTATTACAATCACGATAAATAATTAAAAAAATAATGCAAAAGAGGTTTTGGGTGAACCTCAATAGTGTGGGTTGTGTGAGAACCCAAACCTTAAACGAAGCTTGAGTTGTTGTTTTTTTCATTTTATTAACAAATTAAATCAAGTTAGCCATAAATTAAGGTGTAAACATGGTCGCGATTTTTAAAAGAAAACCGTGAAACATACGGCTAAAATAAAACCAATATTTAAGAATCTTTCGATTCATTAAAATAAATAATAAGCTGTTCAACTAATAAAAAAAATTTAATTGTCACCTGGTAAACCAGCTAATTTTAAAGTAAGGTAAAATTGGGTAATAATTTAAGTACCTGAAATTTTTATTACGTTTTGTGTAATAAATTATGTATAATTTATAATAATTTATGTACCTATTAAAATTTTTATTGTTCTCGTAATAAATTCTTACCCTAAATTGAGTTCTTTTGAGTTTGGATGAGATCTTGTGAAAAATACAATACTTATCGTTTATATTACCTTTTTTAATAAATTATGTATAATTTATAATTATTTTGTATACCTACTAAAATTCTTATCGTTTTTATAATAAATAAGATTTATCGTAGTAAAATAGGTATGTACATAAAATTCTATATCGTAATATTTTATATATATATACTATCTTTATTACAATTATTTATATATAAACTTGTAAAAAAATTATATACAAACTGATTACCTATTAAACAAGTAAAACTTTAAATTAACCTTAATTTAGTGATTTAATCCCCTAAACCTGGTCCCTCCTGCTCACCTGATATGTCTGTTGAGGGAATTTACTCTGAGTAGTCAAAACCACGACGTTTCATTAAATTCAAGTTTTAATGAACCTTAACCAAGGGGAACGGCGAGTAGGACTTTATAATTTCAAATTTGAAGGGGGAAACATAAAAACTTATTCTCGAACGTAATAAATTTCAATAAAAAATAATATTATTTTAAAAAATCAAATCAAATCAAATCATTTTTCTTATAAATCATATTATTAAATAATAAATAAATATTATTTTATAATCATATTATTATTAAAAAATATAAAAAAATTACACTCACTTGTAAGATACGAATTTCAACTCAAATAATTCCACAAAAAATATATAAAAATATATTGAAAGTCCTTCACGAATTTAAATGCATTAAATGTCTAAATTTATTAATTCGGTGATTCATTATTATATTTAGAACTTCAATATCTACAAATATTTATGTTGACAATTGGTAATTCACAGGGGAATTAACTGAGTATAAATTTAAAAAATATATTTAATAATGGAGTATTTATGATAGCAAACCAAACTGACAACCCATTTTACTATGATGAAAATTTTTATTTGTTAATAATATTTATATCCTGGAATTAAATTTAAATAATCCATTTCTCAAACTTCGTGAATCAAAATGAACAACATTTGTTTTTTTATTCATTGAAAAATATTTTTCAAACACTTTAATATGAAATGTTGGTGATGTTGCCAGTAATATGTACTCTTTAGGGTGTGATTCTAGAGACCTACGTGATCGAGTTGGATCGAATTTTTAATTTATTTAATTTTGATTCAAATATAAATATTTTAAATTTGATTATAAATTAATCTGATTTTTTAAATAAATACTTTAAATTCGACTCTGATTTATAAAAAATGATTTTAGAGATTTAATTATATAAAATTAGTTTTAAGAATTTAATTATAAAAATTATAATTTTATGAATAAATTATAATTTAAAAATTCTATTTCAAGACTTAATTAAAAAATATATAGATAGAGAAAGAGTATTATAAATATCCTTTAAAATTTTATGAAAAAATTATATATTTAATCTCAAGGTCGGGTCGAGTGTTTTAAACCCTAAATCCAAACTCAAATCTAAACAAACCAAAGCCTGATTTTTTATCAAATATCTGATTTGATCAGGTCGGACAAGGTTAAAACTCGACGAGATTTAATAAAATACCCATCCCTATGTGATTTATTTCGGGTATTCTGAGTTCTGTTGGTGTGTTTAAATTGGTTTTACCTGCTAGTCTTTCCCTTCCATTGGTTGCTATTAATTTTTTTGGTTGTTTGAAATTAATTTCTGTTTGGTTTTCAAGAAAATTAAAAGTTGTGGGATTTTAACCATAAAAGCTTTGAATGTTATATATAAATGTGGCTACATCCACCAATTCTTCAATTCCATTTAATTAATCTCTAACAACCCTAAATTTCTTATCTTGTATATATAAACACTTGGCTTTCTCCTACAAATCCCTCACCAGTCTAAGCTTCCTCTACCTTTAAGGTCAAGGTATATATATATATATATATATATATATATATATATATGCATGTATATATTTGTGTGTATGTACATTGAACTGAGTTTTTTTTTTCCAGGTTAATTGAATTACACACAAAAGATGAGCCGAAGAAATGGTCAGAAGCTCGATTTGAAGCTGAACATATCACCACCGAGGCTTAATCCAAGAGTGGAATCACCGAGCCGAGCAGCGACAGTGTCTCCGACATCTTCTCCGAGCTCATGCGTGTCATCCCACGACGCCAACATGATTGATGTTGTTGGATATTCAAGCAGTCCCGATGCGACATCGTCGCCGATGGCTCTCGTAGGTTGCCCGAGGTGCCTTATGTACGTGATGCTATCGGAGTCTGACCCGAAATGCCCCAAATGCAAGAGCACCGTCTTGCTTGATTTCCTCCATGGTACTGCCACCACCACCAATGTTAAGACCAGGAAGAGTTAGATTTTGAATCCGTTGATGTTGGTCCATTGGGACTTTATAGACCTTAGGGTTTTTCTCTCTTTTTTCAATGAACTCGTTAGAGAGCAGACATTAGGGTTCCAACTTCCAAATCTTAGAAGGCAGAGTCGGGACCCTGTTTTGGTCTGTTTTTGAGGTTGTTTCCCTTCTGTAGCAGATTATTCTGTGCAACATCAACTACCCAAATTTTCAGACAATTGTGGTGTTTAAAAACACATGCAAACATTATAAAATCATCTAAATTGGATTAAAAAAATGACCATTAAAACATATAAATGCAATAGGAATTGCGACAGTTGAGAGCCATGAATTCGCATATTCATTTCCTTTTCAATCTCACTGAATGCCACTTTCCTGCTGCCAATGCCATTATCCAAACAACCAACACGAGGAGAGATAATATCATAGGCTTACGGCGTTAGCTGTGGTCCCTAACCAATGAAAATCATTCATTTCATCACTAATCAACTACGTAATTAATATAATTTTCAGAAATTATATTTTTAAAATGACATCAAAATTATGAATAAAGATTCATTGGTCGGAAAAAATGAGTTAAAGATTAATAATAAAGTTAGTGGTTATAATTGGATGGATCATACCTAACGTGATGACCCGGATTCATGATATAATTTCTCCAAAACGAGAGAAATAGTGACAAAAACTTTGGTGGCTGTCATAACTAGAGAAAGAGAAATTATATCATGGGTCAGTCTCACAACGTCATCCATGGGATCAACCAATAGAAACTGTCCACCTCATTATTTTTTAATTTTCCAAGTGAAGGTTCACTTGGAAAAAAATTATGACATGAAAAAATTAATGAAGTTGACAGTTTTTATTGATTGATCCCATGAACAGATAGTGAAACTGACCCATAATATAATTTTTTCTAGAGGAGGGATTCGACAGTTACAGCCAACGACAGCGAGAGCAAGTTCACAAGGGTAAAGATTCTAAAGAATTAGGAATTTAAGGTGGTGAATATAACATCAATTATATACATATATATATATATATGTTTAACGCACATCTAATCCTAAGTATAAAAAGTATAATTATTTAAATATATAAAAATTGAAAGAAAAGTCAAAGAGAATATATTAAATAGATTTAATTCACTGTACTATTCCTAATCCAGTTAATAAAATTTTATTTTATTTTTTTAAAATAAATATTCACATATTTTTACATATAAATAAAATATATACAACAAGTTGATTTTTATTTTAAAATAAATATATTTTAATAACAAACTATAAATATAATTAAAGATCGACCCATCTAATATTTTTTTAAAAAAATCATTTGCTATGTAACTTTTTTTAGGAATTAAAAAAATTAAGAGTTCGTAATATTATAAATATGAGAAATTGTTTTTTAAAATGCGATGATTTTTGCGGTAAAATAAAAGTTGGATTTATTAAAAATCGATTTTAAATAATATTAAACTAAAATTGATATCAAATGAATTTAATTTTAACGTACCATCTATTAAATTCTTTATCTTTTGTCATATGTCAACTATCATTGTTTGAAGTTGAAACCTTTTAGTTTCGTCTTCGAACAATATCAGAGAGGATAAATAAAAACTATGTATAAATTATTATTTGAAAATAGATTCAAATAAAACCGATTTTATATCCACAATAAATTTATATTGTTTTAGAAAATAATTTATCTAAATCACTATATAGGAGAAAAAAAATCTTGCAATATTTTTGAGAAATTTCCATCTCAATTCTATTACGGGTCAGTTTAGAGTTGCTTTTAAGAAGTACATTGGAAAAATGTGATGAAAAAGTGTAGCGAATAAGTTCTTTTAGAATTTTTAGTTTGAGATATATTTGTTTAGTATTACTGTCAAAAAATATTTTTGAGAAAATAAATAACTATTTTAGATATAATGTTATAAGTTAAAATATATATATTTAAATGATAATTAAATTATTTTATATTATAATATTAACTTAAATTATGATAAAATATAAAAATATTAATAAATAAATACATAAATTATTTTTAAAAAATATTTTTCAGAAGTGTTATTGAAAAAAAATACTTTTTAAAAATGTACTTTAAAAAAATTAACATAAATATATATATTTTTTAAACTAAAAAAATAATTTATGTCAAATATAATAATATATTTATAAAAATTAAATTATAATAAAATATAATAAATAAAAATTAAAAACTTAAAATTATAATCAGAGTCCTAAAAACATTTATATATTTATTTATTTATTAATATTTTTATATTTTATTATAATTTAAATTAATTTTATAATATAAAAGATTATCATTTAAATATATATTTTTTATTTTTTATCACATCAATTGAAAAATAATTAATAAAATGACCCATTAATTCTCCCCATGCCATTGCTTTTGGTTAAGCTTTTCATCGCCTTTGTTTCTCCAGATTCTCCGGTCTTGACTTCTATATCTTCCTCTGTTCCTTCCTTACCGATCAGATCTCTAGAAACTCACTAAAAAATCTCCAGTGAATCACCCATGACGCTTGGCTCAGGAGGATCGAGTGTCGTGGGTTAGTCCCTTTGCTCCCTTTCACACTTATTCTCTTTATAATTTTATGCGCCCCCTTTATTTATCGACTCGATCTTGCGTTTTTATTAATCTTTCTTCGATTCCATTACTGGGTTTTTTTATTGATTTTGTTACTTTATCGTTTCTTGCAAATCTAATCAGTTATTATTTATGGGTTTGGACAGTTTATATGGATTAAGATAAGAAATTTAAGGGGTTTCATTTGTTTTTCCATTGTTTTATGGGTTTATTAGTTCGTTTCAAGTTTTGGGTGGCTTTTCATTTCTTTTATATTTGCATAGATTTTGAATTGGTTTCATTGCTGTTATATTCAGTGTAAAGTTTTAATCCTTTTCTCCCTTATGAATTATGCTGCTACCTGAAGATCTTATATGAGTATTCGATCGTTTATGTTCTAATAGTGTTTGATTATGTTGCAAGAAAAAACTTGAATCTAAGAACATGGAAATGCGCATTTTTGGTGTATTGGAACTATTTCCCCTCTTAAAACTACAATAGATAGGCTTGATGATTAAGAATTTCTTTAGGTGTATGGAGATGTTGCTGCTTTACGCTTGTTGGAGTTGTAATCTATACCTTATTTGAACAAATAATGGTTATATATGGAATTATTGTATGTTGAAAAGGCAATAATTGTGCTTTTCTTTTTGCTTATTAATCTATGGCAGTTGTAACTTGTAATATGATTATGCGTAGGGATGTGAAGCTTACATCTGAGACTGAAATTCTATCGGCATTAAGCCCAATGTTAGGACTTATTGTGTTATTAGCATAACTAGTCAGCGCTCTATTGAGTTTATACGTTCTTTTTACAGTGCCTCGGAACTTCAGATTGCTGGAGGAGCTTGAACGTGGAGAAAAAGGTATTGGAGATGGTACTGTCAGCTATGGAATGGATGATGGAGATGATATTTACATGCGGTCTTGGACTGGCACCATTATCGGTCCTCATAATGTAATTGCATATTTTTAAGTCTACCTTCGTACTTTGATGTAATTTTTCTTCGGATGAAACTTAGTGTCTATGCAGACAATCATAAACAAAGCACCGGATATTGAACACGGCTTTTCACGAAAACAGAGAGCTTAAAGCTTGTTCACAGTTTCTTTCTTTCTTTTTGTTATAACTCTTTTCAGTTCTCACAAATAATTGGCATTTTGGTATGTTGGTGTCTGTGGGATTACCCTACTCCTTGCTTTTGAAGTGAACATGGGTGATTTTCAAAACTCTCATTTTGCATGTTTTTTTTTTCTGTTTCTTTCCACATATTGATTCTTTTTCCTATTCTCAGACGGTACACGAAGGTCGAATCTATCAACTGAAGCTGTTCTGTGATAAAGATTATCCCGAGAAGCCACCAAGCGTCCGTTTCCATTCAAGGATCAACATGGCTTGTGTTAACCACGAAACCGGAGTGGTATACAAATAACATTACATTCATCTTCCATACCACGATTGGTTTATTTCATTTCATTTCCGTCTGCTAATTGGATGGTATCGATCGGAAACAGGTGGAACCGAAGAAGTTTGGACTTATTGCAAATTGGCAGAGAGAGTATACAATGGAGGATATTCTATCACAACTGAAAAAGGAGATGGCTGCCCCGCATAACCGAAAGCTGGTTCAACCACCCGAGGGTACCTACTTCTAGCTCTCAAGATCTTATTAGATAGTATCCTGGATCTAATTGCACTTCTAGTAATGCAATATGTAGTTTGTAATGTTTGCTTGATCCTTGCTTGAAGAACAAACTGGAGAATGCCTGAAAAAAAAAACCTTCTCTAACTACTCTAAGGCTTCATTTTTTACCCTCTCTTGCCAAAACTCAGTTGAAAGGCAGCTGTTTGATTAATGGGATTTAATTAATCAGTGTGTCAAATATTTAAAAAAAACTTGTGATTATTAATTTAGATTTCTGACATTAAATTATCCTTTCTTTACCAATAGTATTATAGAAATATAAATTAATAATCAAAATTTTTTTACTCGATTCATTCATTTTGACCCGACTCGAAATTTTATAAACTTAAGAAATTTTAATTAAGGTTTGAGTTGTAAAATGAATACTCGAATAACTTGAAACTTTTTGTAATTAGAACATTTATTTTTAAGCTCAATACAAGTTTCTCAAATATTTATGATATATATATTGATATATAAAAATTACGAAGAAATAATTTCATAAATGAAAAAATATAAATTATATAAATGTATATCTTATATGATTAGTGAAAGTAGCTTAAATTAAATTAAATTGTACTGTAACATAATAAATAATTATAAGTAAATTTTCATGAAAACTTGATTTGATTCGATTCAATTTTAAAATTTTATGAATAAAAGTTCGAATAATAAAATTATATTCGCCAAATAAAATAATTCAAAAATTTTTTATTCTACTTATTAAACACTCACCCTATCACCTAGGGGTGAGTATTCGATCGAGTCGAGTCAAAAAATTTCGAGTTATTTGAGTTGACGAATCATATTTTACGACTCAAACTTTATTTGAAATTTTTTCCGTACGAGTCGAGTCGAATCAAGTCAAGTCAAGTTTTCGAGTTTCTATAAATATTTAATTGTAGTTATTTATCATGTTATAATATGATTTGATTCCAATTTAAACGACTTTCTCTAATCATATAAAATATGTATATATATATATATTTTTCATATATAATAATATTTCTTTATATTTTTATATTTTAATGTATATGTATCATAAAAAAATATAAACTCATCTCAATCTTAAAAATTAATTTTTTAATTATTAAAAATTTTGAGTTATTCGAGTTATTCGAATTTCCATTTTACAACTCAAACTTTATTTAAAATTTTTTTGAGTCGAGTCGAGTTTATAAAATTTTGAATCGAATCAAAACGAGTCGAATATTTTCACCTCAAATTAAATCGAATTATTCGATTTTTTTAAGTCGAGTCGAGTTTTGCTCACCGCTACCGTCACCGTATACTCCCAAACTTTGTAACGTGTCCCTTTACATTCTTCCATTTCTCACCTTCAATTGTTGACTTTAATAACAAATAAAGGGAGCTTTTTAACAAAAACCCAACATCCCATGCTGGATGCGGTCCTACGGTGTCTTCCTCGATAATAAAAACATGTTATGGATACCCCACTGGTAGCAGATGGAACAGTTGAATTAGAGACTAGTATTTGGAAAAATATTAAAAAAAAGACAAACTTAAAATATATTTTTATATATATTTATAATATAATCATTAAACAAAAATATAACTCAGACAACT
This sequence comes from Abelmoschus esculentus, assembly GCA_035048815.1. Lineage (NCBI taxonomy): Eukaryota > Viridiplantae > Streptophyta > Magnoliopsida > Malvales > Malvaceae > Abelmoschus > Abelmoschus esculentus. The sequence goes on from JAUCBN010000041.1 coordinate 12,027,954, forward strand.
TTAACTTAAACCCAAAGCAAATACGTTTGAAAGAAATATATTTATATAATATTTTTAAAATATATTAATCGATAAATATATATTTAAAATATATATATAAATGATTTTTAAAAAATAAAAAAAATGTATCGAAGTACAGAGTCGGTGGCGGCTCCAAAAAGTTTTTGCGTCCACCTTGAGTGGAATTTAAGGCTTTAATTTAATTTGTAAACTCGAATTTTAAATTATTTGTTTCCATGATTAACAAAAATATTTTGATTTGTTTCAATTTAAAATTTTATATTAGCTTTTAATTAACAACCCAACAAATTAACAAAAAAAAAAAAATTACGACCCAACAATAATTTGGCAATATGCCTCCCACGTTAGGGTTGAACAGGCCATCTGAATATAATAAAAAAAGTCAGACTCAAATATTCGGATGATTAAATTTTATGAGTTTAAAATTATGATTACCAAAATCATATTGATTTGAGAGATTTATTAGTTGATTTAATAATTAAAAATATTTATATTATCTTTATCTTTATATAGGTTCGGACTCGGTTTAATAAATAATGAGTATAACTTAAAAAAATGAACTGATTTTTTTTTTATTTCTAATTATAAATAAACAAACAATAAATATATCATATACATTTTTGTACAATAATAATAGATCTACAATAAAATAAAATATTAAATATTTATTTTAATAAAAAAATTTAAACATCCATTGTAAAAATAAATATTAAGATTAATTATGTTTTAAAATTATAAGAGAAAAGAATAATGAAGATTTGAAACAAAAATAAACCGAAATTAATTAAATAATATCAAAGTAATCTATATAGAGAAAAAATAAAAATAAAATCAATTAAAATGTGAAAATAAATATATAAAACGTGTTAAGCTAAATTGGAAACGTTAAATTTTATTTCCGATAAAACGACGTTTAAATTTATTAAATTCCTGGATGCATTTAAGTCAAAGAGGATAGTAATTAAAATTATATCATGATAATGCAAATTGTAATAATAAATTAACGTATTTTAATTTTTAATATTTAATTTAATTAATAATCTAAATTTTATTTTGTAGAGATATGATTTTAGAATAATATATTAAATTTATTTTTTATTCACGATAAAATTTATATATTTAATTTTATTTAAAAATAAAATCTTATGATTTAAATTAATTAATTGTTGATAAATTAATATATTATTTAATTATAGTGTTAAAATAATTAAAAACTGTGGAAACATTTTTATATAATATATGATTAAAAATATATAATGATGAATTAAAGTCGGGAGAGAATATTTAATTGCTAATATATCAAATAATAATAAGTAATAATTAATTAATTAATTAATTAATCATTAATAAAAATAAAAGATATTGAAAAATGAGTAAACCGTCTTCGTACTGTCTACAAATACCTTTCCCCTCGCAGCCGTTTTCTCTCGATCTTTTCCCCCAAATCGAAACCCTAAATCAAAAAAAAAATCAAATTTTATGTCCAAGAAAAGAAAGAGGGATTTCGTTGAAAAAGATCGAAGAAAATGACAGATAAATCACCAGTAAGAAAGTCGGTCGTGATCCGATCCGTTTGGTCTCAGAATTTGGAGTTTGAATTCGAGTTAATCAGATCTAGCATCGACGATTTTCCGATCATCTCAATGGACACGGAGTTTCCCGGCGTTGTTGTCAGGCCTAATTCCCCCGACGCTACCGGCGCCCAGTACGTACGGCCGACTGACACGGTGCATTATAAGAGCCTCAAAGCGAATGTCGATTTGTTGAAGATGATCCAACTCGGCTTAACTCTCTCAGACATCAACGGAAATTTACCAGATCTCGGCACGGAAAACCAGTTCATCTGGGAATTCAATTTCAGAGACTTCGATATCGCGTACGATGCCCACGCTCACGATTCCGTCGAGCTTCTCCGTCGACAAGGCATAGATTTTGAAAAAACCCGGGAATTTGGGATCCACTCGGTCCGGTTCGCGGAACTGATGATTTCATCTGGACTCGTTTTGAACAACGAAGTTACGTGGGTGACTTTCCATTGCGCGTACGATTTCGGATACCTCGTGAAGTGCTTAACGGGCGAGTTGTTACCGTTCCAACTCACCAAGTTCTTGAACCTCGTGCGCTTGCTCTTCGGAGAGAGAGTCTACGACGTCAAACACTTGATGAGATTCTGTGCTGGCTTGTACGGTGGGCTCGACCGAGCATCTAACGCTCTGTCAGTGTACCGGGCCATTGGGAAGAGCCATCAGGCCGGTTCCGATAGCCTGTTGACACTGGACGCGTGGTTGGAAGTCAAAAGAAGGTATTTTGGGGAAGGGGATGTTGAGAATTATGCTAATGTTCTTTATGGTTTAGAAGTTGAATCTTCATGACATTTTATTGCATTCTCTGTTGATAAGTCCTCATAACATTTGCTTCTAGTTAGATATTTGTACCCAAATTCTGGGTTATTGATCAATCATCAATATTAGTAATAGTTTCAGTTCTATCATCTCATTTCCACACTCCCCATGCTACGAATTTGTAATTGTTCTGCTAAATATAAGCCCTTGATCTTGTATCTACATTCAAATAAGCTTTTATCTGTACTTTGTGCCTAATGAGCCTCTGCATTTAATTATCCCTTAGATGATCTTTCGTGTTATTCGAGTACAAATCAAAGATAATGATCTATTTGATTACCTTCAAGGCTCTTGTTTTAGTATTTCAGCCTTATTTATATTTCTGCAAGCATGTTGTTGCACTCATAGGTAGATAGGATAAAGAGAAAATCAAATCACCATCCTTGTAAACAATGGCAACCAGTGAGGAGAGCTCTAAACTGACCATTGGGAATCTTAATCCCGTTAGTTATTATTGTGAATAAGGTCTTCTCATGCCAGAAAACTCTGGAGAGAGTGACAAGGACAGAGGCAACTACAGCCAAACCGGCATCGTATGGCTGGCCAAGGAGGATGGAAGGAGGGACTAGGGAGGTAGATTGGGGAAATAGGGGAGAGGTGAAAGTTGAACGAGTGACGGAGATGAAAGCATTAAAACTTGGTAAATCTGTTCAAATTCAGGTCAGACTAGGTCTATTGGATGGGGAGACACTCTAATCATTGGCCAAAGTCTAAAATATAATAATAAAACATTAATCTTAGAGTTCGTCTATCGGGACGAGACATTATGTTTCTCGAACAATATCAATATTTAAGATTCAAATTTGGACAATGCTAATAGAATAAGTCATCCCATACTGAATTCTGTAATATCCAATTTGTGTTATTCAATTAATAGATAAAACACTGATAATTGTACCTAAAACATTCTTAATTCAATTCATTCATACATCCACTTCTAAAATTAACATCTATTAGAAGAGTTTAAATTCCATCTTTTAATTGAGCCCTAAAATAATGGGCCTCAATACTTGTTAGCTGACACCCTTGCAAGGGTCTTTAAGCCTGGCTTAAAATTAATTGGAATCTAGCAACCCATAAAGAAAGAGTTGGTACAAACCCTTAAATCAAATGTCCATCAAAGAAAAACATTAGGAACATAAACCTTTTAGGACAATGACAATTAGGTGTTCCCTCTTTGAGGAACAAAGACTGAAAACAATGGGTTTCAATTGTCCTTACAGTGACCCTAATCTCCCCATCATTTCCTTTGTTGTCACAAGAAAACCTTTGCCTTTAACAAGTCCAAATCAGAATGTAACCATTCATTGGTTAATTCACTGTTCAAACAGTATGTTTTGTCTGTTCTTTTCACAAGCACCATATTGTAAATGTTGACAAATTTTGTCATGCTAATTGAAAGACACACTGTTATCCACTTATGACCCAACACGCAATCTTCATGTTTTCTTTTCCTTTTCTTACTATTACATTGCAAAAGATGGACAATGTAACTTAAAACTAAACCTTAGCTTGTTTGTTCAAGTTCAATCCGACTTAGAATGTAGTTTTTAAATTTTGCTTAGACCTAATTATATTTATAAACACGGTTAATCTGATATCGTTTAAGTATAAATTATAAGGTAGCATCTGTTCATATATATTTTCAATCATTCAACAATACACAAACATCTTCTAGACAGGCGATTGAATCTAGATCTTTTAAGATGAACATCATTTGATGTTTGAGATTAGGGTTTGAAATAAGAGAGAGAGATGGAAATAACTTTGAATTCTATACTTGTACAGATCAAAGTAAATCGATGTTTAATAAGATAATTAGATGTGATTTTTTATTAATGGTTCGGTGGATTTGGGTTTAATTTAGGGTTATAGTCATCCTCACTTGTGGTTTTGGGGAAAGAGAAAAGAAAAACAAAAAATTTATGGTTTTAATCCAAATATTTTAGATGACGATTAAATTAATAAATATAGGACCAAACTGATATAAATATTCATGTTTTGGGACCAACATTGATATTATCCCAATTAAAAAGATATAACATCATCGTTCTCATTAAATTTTAACGGTTGGATATCATAATAAAAATATAACGTTATGTACTATTTTACATAAAAAAAATATTGATATACCAAAACAGGAACACATCTAAAAGATTATGAACCTCATTTAATGTACTAAATCGATAGTTTTTCCTTGAATAGAATTATAAAAATATCATATGTTTGATTTGTTATATACTTGTTTAAATGATTTGATTACTTAAATAATTATTAAGGTATTTATATTTTAATCGTGGAATTATCCCTATCCTAAAATAATTTTTAAACTTTTAAGTATTCTATTTTCATCTTCAAATTATAACATCCATTCTAAATTGATTTTTAGACCTTTTAAATGATTTAATTTTTATCTTTAAATTATCAATACATGTTAATCATATCTTATGTTAATAAAATCATCATAAAATTGTTAATTGTCATGAAAATATTATACGTATTATGTAATAAAAGATAATTTGATTATGCAATTAAAACATTTAAAAAGCTTTAGAACTAATTTAAAATAAACGTCGTAGTTTTATGGACTAATTTAAAATAAGAGTTATAATATTAAAATAAAATTAAAATATTTATAAATTTTAATGAAAATATAAAATGAATATTATAGTCTCAATGCATTATATCATAACGCATCATCAAAATCTTTTTTTTAACCTAGTATAAAAGTCGAATTAACCTCTAAGTATGAAATTAACGACCCCCGCGGTACAGTTTCGAGGAATCTCCACCGTGCTTGACGGAGAACAGCCCATTCCAGATCTCAGTGAAAGCTCTAACAATGATCCCATGATAATAAGGTGAATTCAGCTTCAAGAAACAGTTGAGAAGCTCCTTCAAATCATCTTTAGAATATATCTCCTTCTCCAATATCATTTGCAGCATCGAGTACCTGAAATCCAAGTAAGGGTCATCGGACTCTTTCTCCACCGCCAGACTCTCCCCTCCCACACGGCCAAACCCTCGAACCTTCGCCGTCGAACACTTGGTTTCCTTGTCTGTTTCGATGTCCATGTCCCAGTACTGACTGGTGGTGTCCGAGGTCGGAGAAAATGAGACGGGGGTTCGGAATTCAGACATGGAAGAAGGGGTTGTTTTATATGAACGAGAATGGGGTTTGGGTTTGAAGAAACTGTAGATGTTGAATTTCTTGCAGGTGTTGCAGCCTAAGCTGACTGAGATCGTGTTGAGTAGCAGCTTCTTTTTGTTGGCTGACATCTTTGTTTCATCAGATCCTGAGAAATTTGTTTAGAGAAGGAACATGATGAGCAGGGAAGAATGATACTAATAATTATAAACCCCACAAGTCTTGCAGGTGAGGGACGGGTCCTTGAGTTTTACTTCCGATAAAATTTTAGGTAAAATACAAAGAGTACTTAATTACAGTTTTGTCGGTAGGTATGTCATTTTTATCTTTAAAACTTTTTGGATTTTACTTCCACTAAAGTTTTCAAATATCAATTCTTTAATAAGCCGAATAATCGTTTATTTTATGAGTTTAAATCTCAATTTGATCTTAAATAATCTTAAAAATTTTAAACCTCTAAATTTGGTTATTATTATTAATGTTGCTCGTGTTTTTGGTGACATAATGATATATCATTTTTTGGTCGAATAATTTACACATAGCTTATTATCCGTTGTATTGCCGTCCATCATAAATGATTGAATAAATTATTCGATAATATTGACGTTTCGTACAACGTCAATCAATTTTTTGATAAAAAATAATAGGATAAATAATCGTGATTGTCCAACAATAAATATAATAGATAACACCGTGATAATTAACGATGAAATTTAATCAAATTAAAATTTTGTGTTTTGAGGGGTTATCAATGTTAAACTTAGATTATTTTGTAAACTTTAGGTTTTAATTTGTTGTATTATTTTTTATATATAATTTTAAAATTTTAAGAAATTGATACATATCATATAATAAAAATTAACGGTAAAATTTAACAAATAGTTATAACAGATATATAATTAAAAGTTAGTGATTGTGTATTAATATAATCAATTTTGGATAGCGGAACATTCTACCTGATGGTTTAGATCGTTCATCACTCCTTACTCACCCGTTATGTGTCTCGATTAGACAGAGACAAAAAAATTTATGAAGCTTCTAAATTTTGATGGTATGCTTATCTCTGTAGGAAATATTTTAGAGGATTCACATGCTGTATTATTTCCGAACCGTATCTTCTGGAATCAAGCCAGGGCAGTACCGATCCACAGGATATCAAAGGTTCACGGGAACAAATAAATACAAATCTAACATCAATCCACCAGTCGTAGATGATGATGCCAAGTCGACTTATTTATTTTCAGTCATTCTGTTCCAGTCTGTTTATATAAGTAGTAAGAGGATCAGGCGGGTCGGATGCATGCACCAAACCAGCAGTTTTGTTTCTTACAGACACTACGATTAAAAATGAGATGAATCTGATTAGTTGAGATTACAGATAACGTGATGGAAAGGGTCTATGATATAATTTCTCCAGAATTGTACATAAGCTCAGTTAAATGTATGATTACCTCCGATGTTTCCGCAGCCTGATTTAAGTCGAGCATATCATCTTCAACAATGGCAGTAGAATCATTTATCAAACATACATTAAAGCTGCAACATTCAAAGATTTACGGACATCATCTAATAGTGTGTTTTTAATCCAACAATGAAGCACAAGCATCAGCTTCATATCTGAGTGTAGTAAGTTTATGGCATAAAACTAACATACTATCAAGTACAATTGTAATTGAAATCCAAAACATCACTAACCAAAATCCAATAGCTTAGCATGTCGATTATTACGGTTAATTTGTGTTTGACCGAATCGAGTTCGAATTGTTTAGTTCAATAGTCAATAAAGACTCCTACAATATTATTAACAACCCTGGCATCAGGCCAAATACTGTTGAAACAATGTAGAGTGAATCCATGCTTTGAATAAGATGGGCCCGTGCTTACCTGAACTTTTCAAAGTTCATACATTTATCTTTAATTTTCTTAATTTTTATGAATTAGTCTTTAAATTTTTATAATATTTAAGCTTTGTGTCCGCCTTGAGATTTCGAAATTTCACACCCTCAAATAAATTTCTAAATCCGCCACTACAGACACTCGAAGTAAATTATATTCCACTAACTTCTTAGTACTGCAAATTAAAAAAAGAAATAGAAAGACTGGTTCATCAAAAATCTCATACGAAAGTGAAAAAAAAAAATCTTTTCATGGAATTTATTATATTCATATCATTAAAACACAGAAAACTTTTTGAATTTTTGTCTCTAGACAAATTAATCATTTTTCGATACAAAAAATATGTAGTGAGCAAATTAAATTGTCAGACAAATTATTTTATTACACAATTATGATTATATAGATTAACAAATTATCAAATGAGCGGATATTATTTTTCTATAACTACTAAGAGAATCAAATAAATAAATTAGCATCATGAGAATCTGTATACAAGTACCAAACAATCACTAAAATATGTTAAAATCGTATCAAGCTTCGTATGAAACGAACTAAAAATATCAAAAAAATGTTATAAAGATAGAGAAAATATGCACCCCAAGAACAAAAAAAATTATTAAAAAATAAAAGATAAAAAATAATAAATACAAGTAATTGACAATCAATACTAAAATTAATTAATATTATTAATTAAATAAAAAAAATTATGACCACTATAAAAAATATAAAAAAAACTAATAAATTATTTAATAAATTTTAAAATATAAAAATAATTATTCTACGTCATGTTTCTTAGATTAACTTTTTCTACTTAAAATTACGTGAACACCGGTACGGAGTAGCATCGTATTCAGAAGTGAATATTCAATCAAGTCGAATCGAGTTTAAGATAGCATCGTATTCAGAAGTGAATATTCAATCAAGTCGAATCGAGTTTAAGAAATTTGAGTTAACGAGTCATATTTTATAATTTAAATTTTATTTTAAAATTTTTCGGTTAGAGTTAAGTTTTTGAGTTCTTATAAATATTTAATTATAATTATTTATCATGTTATAGTATGATTTGATTCTAATTTAAATAACTTTTTTTAATCATATAAGATATGTATGTATATATTTTTCACATGTAATAATATTTTTTTATATTTTTATATATCAATGTATATATATATATATATATCAATGTATGTATATCATAAAAAATTAAGAGATTCATCTCAAATTTAAAAATTAATCCTTTAATTATTAAAATTTTGAGTTATTCAAATTTTTATTTTACAACTCGATTTTTTTTTGAAATTTTTCGAGTTGAGTCGAGTCTATAAAATTTCGAGTTGAGTCAAAACAATTTGAGTATTTTCGCCTCAAATCAAGTCGAATTATTCAATTTTTTCGAGTTGAGTCGAATTTTGTTCACCTCTAAAATTTTTATACAGAAATGGCAGTTTGGTAAATTAAATAGAAAATAGAGGTGGACGATGGAAACTGCAATTTTGTAAAGACGGCGCATGTCGTGATATTTGTTGATGTGATGTAAGAATCGTCAGGAGAATAAAGTGGAAACAGGTGACGTGAAAGGAGGGTGGGGTGGAATCAGATGCGGCATAAATGAGGGTGCATGCAGTCACGGGTGACGTTAAACAGTTAATGAGGAACCAATAACTTCCGAGTGTCATGTGGCTTCCACCTTATCCCCGTGGTGTCTGTTTCACAGCGCAACACTAGTACCGATGATACCCCACACTGCATTTTCTTCGTATCGTATTCTTTAAAAATAATAACAGTTTCTTTAATCAATGAATTAAAATAGTTCCTACAAATAATACATATAATTTATAAGGAAAGTATTTTTATAGTGAATTAGTTTAGTATAAATCATCTATATCTTTTTAATGATCTCGTTCGTGCCTCTACTTCAAATTAGAGAGTTTAATATGTATGGTTTAAGGTTCAAAAAATTAAGAGTATAGTATATTTTTTAAGGAGTAAAATTTAGGATATAAAAAATAATAATTAAAATTTAATTTTTTTAAAATTTTAATTAAAAACATATTAGAGACATAAAAAAATGATTTTTACGAAATTAGTTAAGTATTAAAATGAGTTTTAAAAGAGAAAATATTTTTTATGGGGTTATCCTTTCCCTTCCTTTTCGTTGACGCCTTCATTTTTGTCTATATTCTGCATTTTTCTTCCGTCACTAGTCAACTTCTTATTGTTATGGGAGATTGGGTTTTGACTTCTTACAAAAAAAAAAAGCTGTTTCTTTCGGTTCCTTCTTCAATATCTGACCTCACTCTGCTTACAAATCAAGCTGGAATGTACTATCTTGTATGAAATTTTGATGCTATTATTCCTTCAGAATTTTCCTCTTCGTTACTTCGGTCTCGGGTTGAGCTGCATATAATGGTTCGTCTTCTACAACGTCCAAAGCAGAACACATCAGAAAAACAAGTAAAACAGAGCAAAACAGGGGAACAGTTGTGTTGCCTTCAATGAATTCAACCACACATCAAAAGCATCAACACAATTCTGGGTTATTACGTTTTCGTTCAGATCCAAGTTCTCTTCTTTCAAAATCCAATAACAGAAATAATGGAGTTTTTTTCAACTCGGGAAGATTGAAATCCATTTTCAGGGAACCGAGTGAGGAGAAGTCTGGGGAAGAACCGGGTATTATTAACTATGGGAACTCGCAACCGAGTTACGTGGATAGCTCGTTTGAGTTATTGGGAATGGGTAATCACAATGAAGGGAAACCAGTTAGTACGTGGCAAATCAACTCGCTGCCGGGACTCGGTTCCGACTCATCTGTTCATAATGGTACTTTTTTTTTTCTTTTTCAACCTCATTTATGATCTTAAATCTGCTATATTATGGTAAGCTTTTGTTGTTTTTGTTGCAAATTTCGAACTGTTGACGATCCTGTGTCTTATTGCAGGCTATGGAAACATGAAAAGCACAGGGAACTACTGTGGGATTAATGGAGAACTAAGCACATCTCCAAACAGGTTGGAAAATCAGATTAGCTTCTCGTCAAGACAATCTTCTTCTTCTCCCCTGAGCATGTTGTCGCGGATTTCAGAAATCGAAAACGAAAGCACCGGGACCGGTACCAGTGGCGATGAAGCTCGATTTCATCATGGTTCTTGGAATGATTCCTCCAATATCAGGGAGAATTTTTCTGGCTTGAAAAGGACACTGGATGATCATCATTGGAAGTTATTTTCCAGCAATCAGGTATAATATAACGTTGCATGTTAAAAAAAATCGGATTTCGAGACAGGACAACCGAATTTTTTTATCAATTGTTTAATGATTAGTATCGCGATGTCGGAAGCTGTGTTCGTACATGGTCTCAACACACGAGTCTGGCAAACATATCAAATGAGATGGCTGTTGGCATGGAAAATTTTATTCACTTTCAAGAATCGTTCCGTTGCAAGATGAGAGCCAAGCGCGGTTGTGCTACTCACCCTCGAAGCATTGCCGAAAGGGTAATAACCCGAAATACCCGACTTGGAATTTTTTAAACTCGAATATCATCGTAACAAGGATTATAAGGGAACATTGATTCATTTCAGGTGAGAAGAACCCGGATTAGTGAAAGGATGAGAAAGCTACAAGAGCTTGTTCCAAACATGGACAAGGTTTGATCTTTTTTTCCCAACACAAAAATGTCGTGTATTTACGAACTGACTGATTCTGAGTTTTCTTTTTCTCAGCAAACAAACACCGCTGACATGTTGGATTTGGCAGCAGAGTACATAAAAGACCTCCAAAACCAGTTCAAGGTACAAGGGAAAACAATAATTTTTTAGTGCTTCTTGTTGTTTCATCATTACACTTATGAACCGCACATCTCCTTGTGCAGACTCTGAGCGACAATCGTGCCAACTGCAAGTGCTTGAATATCCAGACGCCATTCCCTAATCAGATTGTCTGATTTTCCTCTGTTTTTGTAGGACAGACAAGAAAGGGTATATTATATGTGGATTAATCGTTGTTTTTTCGAGAAGTGATGAAAATAATATAAAAGGAAATTTCAGATTTTGTTGTTCTTTTTAAATGTAAAAAGAGTTTTTCCGTCGCAAAATTCCCTCCCACTTAAAAGAGAACTTGCATGGGACAGACAGGACAGGACATGTTTATCTTTTATGTTTCAGTCCTCACTTTTGAAGTGTTCTATTACTTATACTTGGTCAAGTTTTCGAGAATAACTTAATTAGAGAAAGCACAAATCATCTCGTCTCGATAATTAAGAAAATAATTATTATTTTTAGAGGTCGTGAGTTTAAATATCAGTATTATAGCACAGTGATTAAACGATTAATATTTAAAAATTAAGATATATTTTAAAATATATATTAGAGATAAGCACAGGTCGTATCGGGTCGAATTTTCAACCCACACGAACCCAAACCAACCCAAGTTCAAATATCGTTTCTTTTTGGGGTTTATAATTTTATCAAATAAAAGTTTACAATTTCTTATCTGATTTATATGTTTTTTTATTATTTATCTATCCTAATAAACTTTTATCAAACAGTTAAGGTAAACCTATTCTTTTTTCATTGATTTTCATGGTGGAAACATAGAAAAATAGTAATGTTGAAACTATTGAACCATAATTAATTCTCATGAATTCAAGCTTGTTCCTTATTATTTCATAGCTACATGTGGCTATGAATTTAATCATCTCTCTTTCATCAGAGCCAAACAATCCACAAAGTAAAAAAAAATTGTCATTCGAAAGTTTTGAACACTTCGAATAGTTCGGTGAGTGAAATTCGTGTCTCGGGTAAAACTTTGTTCTCTTGATCTTTAAGTTTGGATGTCCATCATCTTATTCTTCAAGTGTCCTTGGCTTGTATTGATAGTATGGAATAAAAAACTAATCATTGAGATAAATTATAGCAGTTAAAGACTTTAACTCTAACCATAAATGTATTTTTATAATATTCTCGATACTTGAAAGTGAGTATTAGTATCTGTCAAAACAAGAAAGACTCATTACACGTAAATGCATAGCGTATCAGTACATGATACATCCATATTAGTACATAGGTTTTCGTATTAGTACATGAAGTGCTCTTTAGAATCTAGAAACAAAAGTGCATCGATGTGGGAAATTATCGTATCAATATGGATAACTTCATATTGATACCGAGAGTATCATACCAGTATCGAATTTTTACTTTTGACATTTAAATCATCTTAAAAATGTTTGTTGAAACCAAAATCACTTTTAAAAGCTTTCAAATATATTTTTCAAGTTAAATGGACTTTGAATTATTTTTTGCAATATTTGTTCAAATTCAAAAATATCTTTTTATTTTATTATATCAAAAATAAATATCTTAACATTAATGTACACAATATATATAATTATAAAATATTTCTTTAAAATTTAAAATTCAAATCCAAACCGTAAACTCTAAAACATAACTTAAAATCATAAATTATAAACCGTTTAACATAAATCTTAAACTAACCTCTAATACTAAATTTAATAAATATGTATAAACTTTAGTCTATACAATTTGTGTATCAAAATTTTTCTCATAAAAAAATACGTTAAAATAAACGGTTAAAATAAACGATTAAAATATATTTAATTTATGTAATCTTTGATTTTTTTTTTTTATTTTCGTTTCTTGGAAATTAGTTCTTTACATTTTAAATTTAAAACTAACAAGATTAAATCTTATTAAATGTTTTAAATTTCTCTAAATATATAAAGAATACTTACATTATATTTTAAAAACCAAAAAAGGAAGCTACACCAAAATATCGGTGTGATTGCAATACACCCAAACTTTTTCTTTTAAAGCAGCAATAAGCAAAAACCGTTAATGGGTCCCGCACCGACCGTTGGTGTTTTCACGTCTTAACAAAAAAAAAAAAACATGTCTTTCAAAAAATCCCAAAATTCTCTGTTTTTCTTCTTCCTCTAGCCCTAACCCTAACCCTAATTTTCCATTCACCATCGTTCATACCAAATGTTTGGCTTTGATCTATGATCATGTCATACGTAGCCTATTTTTTCCTCGTGTATATTCCACCAGACGAACATGATTAATCATAATCACCTATGTTTTATATGATTGGATTATTGTAATTTTTTATGATCGGATTAATTTCTGGATTCTGAGGAGTGGATCGATTTGAGGGTGGAAATTTTTTATTGGGTGGTGGTAATAATGTCAAGCATCCGTGGTGGGGATTTCAATCAAAAGATTGATTATGTATTCAAAGTGGTTTTGATTGGGGATTCAGCGGTTGGAAAATCTCAGCTGCTAGCGCGTTTCTCCCGGAACCAATTCAGTATGGATTCGAAAGCCACAATTGGCGTTGAATTCCAGACTAAAACCCTCGAGATTGATAACAAAACTGTTAAAGCGCAAATTTGGGATACTGCTGGCCAAGAAAGGTTAGATTTTACTTGTATATGCCTGAAATTTTCAATTAGTTGATCAGCATTAATTTTAGATTTGAGGAAATGAAAAAAATAGAGTAATATTTGTAATAGGCAAATGACTTACAATGGAAATGAGGCTGAAATGACATGAGAGAAACAAGAATCTGATAAGAAAATAATCATATATATTTTTTTGATTTTCAATGATGATATGTAAACACCATAGTTGCTTGGCTTATGGTTGAATTCTGGGGATGATGTATTGGTTGTTTAAAGACTACTATGGATTTGGTGGGTTGAAATTTTCTAGTTCGTTTGAGGCTGGGCAGATATTTATGTTGTTTCCTTTTCGATTCAATTACTGTTCTCACTAAAAGGCTGTTCAGAGTGGAAGGTAATGTCATGGCCATAGCAGTTGAGCTGCTCGGCCAATACATCTAGTAATGGTTTTTGATGGTATGCAGTGGATAATTCTTGGTCCTATAATGGTGTCATTGTTTAAGATACAGACTCATTTTCTGCCGGTTACATATTCTAAAATATTTCAAATAAGAAGAGATGTTTCTGATGCTGTAAAGCATTTTTTTTCTTGTAATTTATGCTATTAATAGGTTATTTATCTTTTCTTGCGTGATGGAGTTGTATTAGTTTGCTAGGCTCGAGTATTTTCTGACATAATATCTCATTGTTTGGAACTTCTTTATTCTTAATTCTTGGACTGGATTTGTGCTGAAAGTAACAAACAGTTGATGGGAGATAATGAAAAATGTAAGTGCTTGATAATATAGAGTTATCGACAGATTAATGCCACATTAGACAACAAATTTAGTTCGTGCTTAAGAATTTTAAAGTAGTTCAAGAAGATCAATGAGTTTTAGCAATAGATTCATGTCTACATAAATGTGAATTCTTATCTCAAAATATCTAGAAGTTCTGCGACTTCCAGAATGAGATTGCAGCAGCTATAACATAATCCTTATTAATTACTTTATGCAGCATGCATACTAAAGGGCCATTACTGATCATGAACATGTCATCCAGTCTGATAATCAAGCACATCTTATTTGTGCACGCTTTAGCCGAAAAGAAGAAATGTTTATTGATGACAATTACTTTGCTCTAAACACTGATCATATCCTATTGCAGCAACAATGGGATTTTGATTCTGTCTTTGACAGTGTAATCACAGTGCATTTTGTTTCCTTCATGCTGTTACGGTATGCTGAAAGTGATCATTTTATTCGTTCTCCTATCAGGTATAGGGCGGTGACTAGTGCATACTACCGAGGAGCTGTAGGAGCGATGTTAGTGTATGATATGACCAAACGTCAATCGTTCGACAACATGGCGAGGTGGCTAGAGGAATTGAGGGGACATGCAGATAAGAATATCGTTGTAATGCTCATTGGCAACAAGTGCGACTTGGGGAACCTAAGAGCAGTTCCAAGGGAAGATGCGCAAGAGTTTGCTCAAAGAGAGAACCTATTCTTCATGGAGACGTCAGCTCTAGAATCGACAAATGTGGAAACTGCATTTTTGACAATTCTAACCGAGATATACCGAATAATCAGCAAGAAAACGCTTGCTGTTAGTAATGAGTCAGGGGCCAATGGCAGTGCCAGTCTTCTTAAGGGAACCCGGATTATTGTTCCCAATCAGGAGCAAACCCAAAATCAAGGCGGCTGCTGTGGTGGATCCTAATTCTAATAACATACCTTTCTTTTTATTTTCTTTTTCCTTTTTCTCTAAACTTTGCTTTGACATATTTTTGCAAAGCTTTTTTGATTTGTTAATTTAGGATTTATTTGTTGTGTAATTCTTATGAAAAAGTATATCAAGATATATAGGTAAAGATTATTGAATTCAGATCAGAAATTCTTCAGAATGGAGTATCAGTAACGAGAAAATCTGATAAAAAAATTATCAACTCAACGTTGCCTATAATCAAATGTTAACTCAGATAAGCAGTGCAAAATTCCATAATATATAAATTCGGAAAAAGGTTTTCATAAAAGAAAATAAAAACAAGCTCCAACCAGATTAGCACAAAACGCAAATGTGAATTTGGGGTTCTTGCAAATCAAAAGATGGTATCAAAAAACAAGAAATGGTTCCGGTATATAGATCAGATAACACCGATATACCATACGAACACTAAATACTCAACCAAATGAACACCAAAGTAAAACAGCTTAGCTAAATGCAAATGTTGTTTCTAGAAGACAAGTTCATGAGGCTTCATGCCAGACTTCAAGGAAAATCTTGCAGCGAGGTAGGCTTTCAAATCGGGGACTCCCTCAATGGACTTAATTAAAGAGGCATCAACAGCTTTCTGGTCTTCTTTCTTGTCTTCAGGTAGCTTCTTCTTATCCTATATAATATTTTGTGGAAAATTAAAGCATCTCAGATTAGATTTGCTAATTTAGGACAAGCTAGAGTTACATACACTAAATGCAATATAACTAACCTCTTTTTCAGCTTCGAAGAACTCCCCCTCGTTCTTCTTTTTCTTCTTCTCAACTTCCTTGGCAAAGTACTTGTCATCGAACTTCTCTACGTTAACTCCGGAGATGTCAACCTTGGTAGAAGTTGCAATGACATAGGATTGGTTAACCCGCCTTAGAGGAACACCATTGATCTTGAACGGTCCTAAAGTACAAAATTCCAATAAAAAGAATCACTAGTTTATAACGAAAAACAAACCAGTAACAACAAGCAAGCCTCCCTATAAACCACAAGAGGAAAACATAGCTACTATGTACACAAACAAATAGCACCCAAGAAAATTCAGGTTATGATTTCATAATCGCACCGTAACGATTAACATAGTCAAAACCACAGCATTTTGCTTGAGAAAAATATGAAACTATCAGGCCAAACAGCCACAACCCATACTAAATTATCAATTAAATTTCATAGATCAATTCCTAACAATGATTTGCAACTTTCTAAGGTTGGAGTGTTCAATTTTACAGATAAAACTGAATTAACCAACCAAATTAATTGAGTCCAGTCAACCATTAACATTTATTATAAAGTCCAGTTAACAGATCTTCAGTTCAATTAACCAATCAAACAACCCTAGAACTTCAGAATTACAGCAGCAATCACCAGTTTCGTTTCATCAATACAGATTCCAAAATACATTCAACTAAAAAACGAAACAAATGAACATGTATTTGTGTATATTAATGAAACAAAAGCGAGTAAAAAAGAACAAATTACCAGTAACCAGAAGAAGCCCAGAAGGAAGTTGCTTCAAAAACACAACTCTCTTCCCCATAAATCTACCAGCCAATAAAATCAACACCGTCCCAGGGGTAATGCTTGCTCTAAACAAATAAACAAATGTGTACAGCCTATCAGTGAGAAGCAAGCAAACTACAGAGAGATCTACAAATGAATAAATCAGTTCATGTAAGAACCTGAGCTTGGTGGGTTTAGGCTTCCGCTTATTGAGAAGAGGCTTCTTGACATCGTCAGCTGGGTAAAACTTGGTCGGCTTCTCGGCGGCGGCGGCGGCCTTAGGCTGGGGGTCATGGCGGGGGAAAACGCCGCCGTGTTTGGCCTTGATTGCCCAAAGGCCACGCTTGTGATACATCTTAGACCTGGAATACTTTCCTACACCGCGAATGAGATCTGGGTTTCGGGACTTGACGGGAGTCTTCCTTTTGGCCGCCATTCTTCTCTAAACCCTTTCTGCTCTGATGCCGCTACTGGGTGAGGCGTCTGACACTCTGTATTTGAATGGAAGCGATTAGGGTTTTTATGGAGAACAAATACGATCCAATCGGAAATTATGGCCCAATTATGAATAAAAACAGGCCTGGACCCAAAAAAAAATCCGGTAAAGTAGCAAGACTAAAATTTTAAAAAATGTGGCTGCTGGGATTCGAGCCCAGATCTCCACGGCCACAACGTCGGGTTCTTACCACTAAACTACAGCCACTCTGTTCAAATAATTGTGTTTAAAATAATATAATCAGTGTTCAACCTAGAGTTTTCTTCAAAGGTAACATAAACGTAGTACTTTCTTTGTAAATGCATAAGATAATGACACAAATGTCACTTTACTTTTTCAAGTTTTTTAATTTTATGTTTAGAATTTTAAAACGTTTAATATGTTGTATGTAATTGTTCTTTGTAATTTTTTTTCATAAACTTATGATTATCTCGTTCGATAAGTATTATTTATTTATTTATTTGATATCTTATTTGTTTTTATATTTTTATTTTAGTTGTATATTATAATTACTTTTAATGAAAAGATATCTGATATTATGTTTTTTTTTTTTAGTATCTGAGATTAAGTTTAATGGTTGATTTAACGAAAATAGTGACATAATATAATATAATAATAGTTTCAGTTTCTAAAATTTATATTTTTTAAATTACTTTTAATTTAAAAAAACAACAACAAATACTTGATATTGTTTTATTAAACTATTAATTTATTTATAAAGTATTATAATATTAATAAATTAATTTATTATTATTCGACTTTCAAATTAAAACGAGAATCATATTGTCAAAGTTTTAAAATATTGAGAAATTATTAAATTATATTAACTTAATAAAATATGTAAATTTAAAAACTAAAATTATTATTTTAATATGATAACAATATAACTTTTATAAGTCTGTTTAACGGTTCAAATTTAATTTTAAATTACATCCCATTAAATTCAGCCACGTAATCAGTTTCAGTATACCCGACCTCACCCAATCACCCTCTCTTCCCCTTCTACAACACCCGGCTTTCTCCGAAGATCTTCCAAAAAAAAAATTCCTCCATTTTCATTCCACTTAAAAAAAAAGCTTATCTCAAAAACGATGTCCGACCCCATCGTGCCATCAACGTCACTGGGCGACCCAGATCCGAACCCAATACCAGCCACTGTCATACATCCGCGACGCGAGCCTTTCGACCACGGTCTCCTACCAATCCAGAAGCTCGTATTCAACGACCCGGTTGAAGCGCTAACCCCTCTAAAGCAAAAGCTTGCGTCATCCTCCACTCAACGAGTCGATTCGGCCGCCGTTTCCGAGTTGCTCCAGATCTCATTGGACCATTCCCGTCTAGTCATCGAAACTCTCGCGTCGGTTCTTCACTCTGAAACCGATCCGCTCGTTTCCGCTCATCCGGATGATGTCGACTCCGTTGGTGTTGATTTGCGCGATCTGATCCTGTTTCTGTACATTCAATCGTATAAGAGGATTTTGCCTCGCTCGCACAAGGACCCCGCCGCGGTTGCGGATGTCTGGCCTTCCACGTCAGCTTTTGATGGTTACTTGTCGGCCCTTTCGCCATTGCAGGTAAGGAATTTGACCCTTCACCATTTCCGTTTTTTATGGTGAAATGTGTTTTTTTATTTGGATGTGTAATTGTTGAAACTTATGTAGTTATTGATTTAATATCAATGTTATTTTATACAATGTGGTAGATTCATGGCCATTTTGGAAAATTGGCGAAAATTTGAACCTTGGTTAGCATTTGGGAAAGAGCTAATCTTGATTACGTATTTTGGCAACCTGGAAGATGTCTTGAATCTTTTGGATAATTGACGCTATGTCTGGTGTAGATTATTTGTGTTTTGGGTACAAATAGGATCAAAATGTCTTTCAATATACTGAAGGGAACAATATTTTTGAAGTATTAATTTAACTTTTAGATGCCAACATTGCATGATTATAGTTTATGCTCAACAATTATGTTTGACTATATTTTACATTTTATTTATTTATTTTTATAAAATAGGACTTTGCTTTATTTTTTGGGCGAATTTTCAAATTCCATTTGGTTGTAGTTTTTGTTAGTTATTAAAAATGCATATAATGAAACAAACAGCATTTTAGCAACTTACAATTTAAAATATAATTGTTTTTACAGTGAAATGCGTGGGTATAACGTTATGTAGAAAAGAATATCAGCATTGGTGTTGTATTTTAGCTTAACTCATTTTTAACAAATATTAAGTTGCTTTAAATTATTGACTTTTTGTTTTTAATAGCATTTTAGGAGGTGAAAAAGCAAATAGAAGAAAATAAGTGTAAGCCTCAAATAGCAGCCAAATAGACCATTAGAAGGGAGTGTTCAAAAGTAATAACTAAAAGGTAGCATAAGTAAAATTATAGTGCTCGTTGTGTTTGGTTGTGGTATTTGTTTATTTTTTTAGTTCTACATACGAGGTATTGCTGCATTGTTGCATTTTTTAAGCCTAAGAAGTTGGGATGGGTGTTGTCTGTGCAAAAATGTAATGAATAGAAATTGAGAGGAAAAGTTTTGAATTGTTTAGTTTGGTTGTTAGTGTTTTTATTTTCCCCCTCTCTCTACTGCTTTAAGATTGCTGTAAAATATGATTAATTTAGCCGGCACTGTGACTGGGGAGATTGTTATTAGTATATGAGATAGTGGGAGCATTTGCTAATCACTATATCCAGCTATGTATCTCACCATTCTCTTATCATTTGTAAGAAGCATAGATCTATTTTCTATTCAAAGTTAATGGTTGCAGACTTTAACTTTACAGTGAATTACAAACTAATTTTGGTGGTTATTCTTATTGTAGCTTGTCCGCAGCAACAGCCGTAGATTTATGCCATCATCGGCTGATGAAGAGGCCCACCAGCTCTCCTATCTACAAAAGCACTTTGCTAACATTCTCTCTCTTCTGTCAGAGCCTGTGGAGGGGGAAGGCGAAGAGTCTACGGTTTGTAGTACTGCTTTTTGCTATATGTAGTTTGGAGTGTTCTTTTTAGTTTTGTGGGTTTTTTTGTATTTCTCAATACAATCAAAACTGAAACAGTTGAAATATAAGTCATGGGTTGCAAATTTTTTTTTCACAATGATCTTTTCTTGCATTCTAATTATTGATGTCTTTGTAGTTTATATCTGGAATGCAATTTTGTCTATCCACCACGCAGTAACTGTGTTTTAAGGATAAAAGGTGAAAGCAAAATAGAATAATTTAAGTGGTTGAACTTAGTAGAGCCAAACAATCATGTGGAATAGTTTTGAGATGGGATGTAAATCTGTCTGTTTATAGAATATCCTCATGTGGTCTATCTTCTAGTCTTTGAGGTCATTACCTGAATAGTTTTGCTGATTACTTTGCGATAGACAATAGGTAGAATAACTCTTCCATTTGTCATGAAACAATCAGATCCTCATAGTGCAGATTCTCTCTTTGTTCATTGGTTTCCATGCATTAGGAATGGTTTGCACTAAAACGTTGTTATGATGCAAGGAAAGGTGAGGCCTCATTTGCATGACTGAAATAAGAATGAAAGCAGTTTTGGCCAAAAGAGATTAAAAGAACTCTGTCAGATTTTTCAGTAACAAGCCACTGACTTTAACATGTATTACTTCCCTTTAAAATGTTCAGAATACAGATTGGAGCTTTTATGAATCTTCCTGTTCCCATTGCGCAACATACATGGCTTTCCTTATGTCCTATCATTTTATACTGTTTTGCTTTGTTGTATTGTCTTAATTCTTCCTTGTTATCAGATTGGCTTTCATAACTTTCTAACTGTGTATTCTTGATCCATTTTTCTCATTGTCATGTATCTCTACTCGGTTTCCAATTCTTTTTTGTGCTTGTAATTAACTTCTATGATTTGGTTTGCTCATGTAACTACTGTTCCTTCAGGTTTTAACTATGGAAGGGTTTGAGCACCTTGGTTTCCTGATTCAATGTGATAAGGGATCTGAAGGGGTTCCTTTAAGCCAAGCTGCTCCCTTTTTTGCTAATTCAGATCCAGACATGCCTGCCGTACCTGTTCCAGTATCACAAGTTCATGATTGGCTTCTGCAAACTATAGCTTCATCTTTGGAACATGTTACTGAAAAAGCTTCTGCAAAAGAAAATGGTCTTTCTAGTGGCTCTGACCAGGATGTTACTATGGCTGATGCCAGTCCACGTTCTGCCAAAGCCTCACATAGTGTTAGGAGTCCATGTTTCATTGAGGGGGTCTCTAAATCATCTTATGTAAAGCACGCATCTGATATTAACAATTCTTCTGTGAAGGTTAGTTTTAGTTTATGTTTGCATTGGGGTTTCATGAAACCTGACAATTTTCTTGGGGTATTTACCATCTACTTTGGCAAAAACTAAAAGTTGTTGGCATAAACCGATTGACACACACCTTTCCTCAAAATTCAAGGTTCCAATAATTTTCTTTTGAACCAATTATTCCAACTTTTATTAAAGTTTCGGTGATTGTTTGATATTTATGTATGTTGTGGCATAAAGCATCTCTAACTTTACATGATTTAATAATTTCAGGTTATTAATTGTCATGATTCAACTATTTACATTTTAGCTCCTTTGAGATATGCCGTCATTTATGGATGTTCGGATGCTACTATTGTTCTTGGAGCTGTTGGCAAGGTATCATTTCCCTTTGTGATGTTAGCTATTTGTGTTGCATTAAGTTTTGAACCAGTGGAACATTCCTGCTACTGTAATTTGGATACAAATTTGTTTTCCTTTGTTAATACAGTATTCATGCTCAAATTGGTCTTTTGAACTGAAACTTGGAAATAGATTTGTTTTGCTGTTTCTTCTTTAATGTTCTTAGTCACTGTTCTACTGACTGTTAAATGTCGATCGCTATTAAGAAGTTACCAAATTGTTTCTTTGTTGCCAAAGACAATCGAAAGGTGATCATACATCTTACAGTTTGATTCTTTATGTTTTTTAGTTTTAGGATTGGGGTCTTGTCTATCCTTCCTTCCATCTGTCTAGAACGTCTAATCATTGAATTGTTCACGGTTGGAATGTCTGTAGGTGTAATGTAAAGACATTGATTTTCTATTTTCGAAAATCTGTCATCTAATGTTGATTGGTCTGTTTTTAATTTGAATAAATATGTAGCTAAAGTGTCTGAACTTCTAGAAGAATAGCCTCTGATCTTCCCTGCTCCATTCCCTGAATTTCTGCCGTTGCCCAAGTTCCGAAGTATAATCTGAAATATAGCCATGCACGCGCTCAGTTTATATTGCTAATATTGTTAGATCAATAATAGATATTTTCTTTCCCATACTTGATATATGCCTATTGTCAGCTTTGTATAATATGCTATACTGTTTGCAATGATTCTTCTTCTGTGGAAACTCTCTACGTGCTCTCCCCACCTCCTTTCTTTTCATATTTTATTTTTACGCACTGTACCCCCTTGTAAAACAGTCAATCTGATAAGTACACAACTTAACTGTCAGTCTATTTCCAATTCAAGTATGATATGCTCATCCACGAATCTATGTGACTTCTTTGGACATTGTAGGCTGTAAGAGTTGAACACTGTGAACGCGTTCATGTAATTATTGCAGCGAAACGAGTCTGCATTGCCAATTGTCGTGAGTGTGTATTCTTTTTGGGAGTGAACCAACGTCCCCTTGTTCTTGGGGATAACCACAAGCTACAGGTGTGTGAACTAAACCAACCATTTTACATTTCAACTATAATTTAATTTAATCACTCTTGAGTTTTGTGGAAAGTAATGTAAATAATTCTGAGTAATGCCCAAATAGTCTTTAATTGATTGGGGAAAGAAATTATATTTGTCAGTGATCCATATGCTCGATAGGGGGCACATGGGGTACATGCCTGTAGTGCCTTACATCTCAGGGAGAATGTTATAAGGTGGTTGTAACAAAATGGTCGTTCTTAGTAACCTCAACTGACAAGTAAGAAAAAACACTTTGTAGCTAAAACTTTTGTTATCCTTCATACACTTTTTTAAACTGAGGTCTTTGAACACTTAATTGAGCTTTTCATTTAGCATTTGATTTCTTTATAGTATCTTCATCGGTTGGCTATTGTTTGTCTTAACCATTCTATCTGTTAACTTGTAATGGTGGGCGGTTTGGACTTATCTTCTGGGCATCTTAATCAGAGACGGAGCTAGGATCAAGTATTGGGAGGGGCAAATGTCTATTAAGCTTTTAAATCTAAAAATTAGGAGAGACAAAAATCTTATTTTATTACTATTTAAATTAAAAGGAACCTTAAGTGCAATTATACCAAAAAAAATTGGGAGGGGTAAGAGCCCCTCCCATGATACACACAGCTCCGTCACTGATCTTAATGCATATTGTTGCCATCAGCTTATCACTATAATAGCATAGATAGTATATTTCTCCAAGAGTTGATTTTAGCTTATCTAAATCTAATTATGCTGCAAAACAGAATAAGAACCCTTCTAGATCAGTAGAGGAGAGCACCCTAAGAAGGCATTCTTTTTTTTCTTTCTCCAACCTCCAGCTGCTAGATATGGGCCCCTTATGTAACCCCTAAATGTGGCTGAAAAGAAAATGTCAAATTTAGAAAGTCAATTAAAAACTTTACCCTCAAAAAACCAATTCAGTTTACAATATATTAAAATAATCGTAAAATAATTAAATGCTTAATACTTCGTCAAAACCAAACCGTTGCAATAATAACTGAAAAATTAATAATATAATCAAAATAAAATTAATTAATGCATGTTGAAAAAAAAAATCATAATCCCATAAATTCCAAATGTGAATTACATTAAAATCCCAAAATGATAATAATGCTGAAATATTCTAGAAAACATAGTAAATCTGTACTAAATAATAAGGTAGAGAAAAACACTTGCGATCCTCTCAGTAGCAAATCGCCTAAAGTACAAGAATATCTAAAAAAAAGAAAACTACGAGGGAGTAAGCTAGAGAGCTTAGCGTACACACTAAAGTGCAAGAAAACCATAATCGTAAAACATAATATTATTTTCTTAAAACCCTTAAAACCAGAGCACAAGGATGATGAGCACAATGCAATGCACCCAATTACAACTGCTAAGAGAAGAGGAAAGTTCCTTAGAACCCCTCACTACAAGTCGTTCTTAAGTGTATCAGCTGTTTGAAAGGGTGATATTTGTAAACTTCATACAATCTCAACCCATGTTCATACAATGATATGATGATTAAAAATCCATATTTCACAACACAGTTCCATAAATCATAGTAAAAAGATATTCTGAAATCGTATGCATGTGATTTCAATCATGCAAGCGATAATGCATATAATAATCATGCAAAGAATAAAACACCAACACAGAAAATGTGTAGCACAATAAGAAACATACCTCAAGCAGCTAATAGCTCTAACATAGCAGAGACATCTCCCACAATCAGATCTAGCAGTGGGTATAGTTGTATTGGAACCTACAAGAAGAATTCTACATTAATATTAAAACCACTATGCCACCAAATTATGTCAAAAACACTAATATGAATAACTAATACTCAAATAAGTTTGGCTCAAATGATTCAAACAAGTCGAAAACAGGTTAAATCAAATGAGTCAAATACGACTACAGTTCAATAATTGAAGACTCGTGTCAAAAAGTTGGATCGATTCAATCAAAGCAACTTAGTTAAAGCGGACCATAAATCAGATCTACAACTATATTCAGCATACTTACATAATACAATAATATAATAACCACTTAATTATAATATTAACACCTTACATATCACTGACTAATCTTTAACAACTTTTTTTTTCACTTTTCAGCTCCATCTTGCTAGTATTTTGAGTTGGTTTTCGGGTGTTATCATCAGTATGAGATTCAATAATTGGGGATACTGACCATTTTCAAATTCTTTTCTTAAATTTTGTCAGGTGGCTCCATATAATACGTACTATTCCCAATTGGAGGAGCACATGACTGAAGTTGGTGTTGTGTCAACTATCAATAGATGGGATGAAGCTTTGCCAGTTGGAGCGGTTGATCCACACGATTCATTGTCTCATCCTGCAGGTGTTTCTGATGCTCAAGCCGAGTCAACTACACGCCTAGATCCCGATCAGTTCACAAATTTCCTGGTAAGCTTTGATGTATTTCACATCTTAGCCTGGGGGTACTTGTGCATGTATATTTATTTATTTATTTGAATTATTTCGAGCATGACATAAACATTTGTTGAAACACAGATTCCAAACTGGTTTGAAGGTGCATCTACTGGATCAACAAAGGACAACCCTTTCCCCTTACCTGATGCGTACTTGACATCTCAACAGAGAAATGTAAATTCACTAATCCTGAGGATGGCATGCAAACTTTTTGACTTTATAGTTTGAGTTGGTTTTCGCTTACAATACAGAATCAATGTTGTTTATTTAAAATTAATGCTTGATATTTTCAATCTTTTAGTTTAGAATTAACTGAAAATTTGCCCTTTTCCCGATGTCATCAACAGCAAAATAATTTAAGTGAGATAAAGCAAATATTGAGAGAAGCTCCTCTCGAAGAAAATCGGAAAAGAGAGTTATCAAGTGCGCTTCATGTGTACTTCAGAGACTGGTTGTATGGTAAGTTCATCATTTCCATCTTTTCTTTTGTTAAGTTCATCTTCACATTTTCATATGTGGCGGTTTTCATTATTCTTCAGGCATATTCATGGTTATAGTTGTTTACATTGGTTTGTTGATGATATAATATGGCAGCTTCGGGAAATATCCGTCAACTGTACTGCCTACAAGGTGACTGATACACAATAGTCACGCTGCATGTTTCGGACGAATCATAGAATAGTTTACAGCTTTCTTTATATCTTTCGGTTTCAACCCTTTGCCGGTTCCTCAGGCTGCTGAGAATCACCTTTTGTAATTGAGAACAGCACAAAAAATCTATGGATTGGCTAATCTCAATGTAGTATTCGTTTATTGATGAAAAGATAAGAAATAATTTATTGTTTTTGTTTTGTTCACCTAGGTCTGCTTGGTCCATCCCTGTGGATTTGAATTCTGAATTTTCTTTGTATCCAACGTTTTCTTCTCATTTGTGTTTTTTAGCTCTTAAATTTGGTCCTGACGTAGAAACCAGACTGGATTTGTCAGCTAAAATAACTCGTCAGTAGGTAGACCAATAATTTTTATCCATTAGCTTGCAGTAGAGGATAGGCTAACACCTTCCTAACTATTCAGCATGTTTTAATTTAACCTTACACGCACACAAATAACAGGGGAAATCAAATGCTGAGAACACTGAAAAGTGCCTAACAGATAACGTTTCGGCACAAAAACCGACCAACAGAGTGGAAATCCGAAGCTGAAAACATTGGAAAAGTACGCAGAAGTTTAGGCATAGGAATGGACCAACAATCATGGGAACGGGAATCACAGCAACCTTAGAGAGTGCGGTGAATATGCTGCATGGAGGTGTCGTCCACATTAGACGGCTTGAGTTCCATGTATTGCCTCCTGCTTTGGTTAGACAACTGAAGTCCACCGGAAAACTGACTGTTGATAGGCTCTGAGAACTGGGTCAAACCGAGATGAGGCAGTATGTCGTGAGAGCTACTACCAGAGTCGTCGCCTTTGAAACCCCAAGAGGCATTTGAATATGGGTTCATAACCACACCATGAGGCATTGCTGGTTGAGACACTGAAGAGATCTCAGTGTTTATCATGTGGTTTACCCCAGGAGTCAGTGCCTGGTTTCTGGAGCCCCATGGTTGATTTGACAGAAGAGAGAGAGCACAGTTCGAATCAAAAACTCCCGTTAAGCATTCTCCCGGAGGAATCCCAGAACTCGAAACACCAGTCCCAGATGGAGTCCCCTGCAGGAAAAGGTTCGGAGGAGGATTCTCTGAGTTGTTTTGACATGGATGTGGAAACCATCCTATACCAGTGTTTTGATTTGCAGATACTTGTTCCGATGGTCTCGGTGTCGGCCACACATCCCTTCTGGAAAGCCTCGGGTAAGCCGAGAAATCCATCATAAAGCTTCCACCTCTATTGCCACTTTCTGTCATAAAAAGCATGAAATGGGGACACCATCAAGTATCACACACATAGTAGAAAGTAGAAACTCCAAGTCATTCCCTTGCAATTGACCTAACAAAGAAGAATTTTGAAAATAAAAGGGTACAACAATCTAACCAATAATAGATGAAGAAAGCCGACCATAAGGAGAGGATAATAATGATCCCGGTGGAGGTTTCCTCCTCCGCTCATTGTGACCTGCTAGCCGCCTACGGCAACTCCGCTTCCCTTGGTCAAATTCAGGAAGCTGGTGAAATCTGAATAAACACTACCACATAGGAAATCAAACCCCACAAAGAACAAGAAACAGATGGGCATACAACAAAGGATGATTCTTCCTTTTGAAACACAGGAAAGCAAGAAAAACATAAATCCTAAGAAGCAATTGCATGTACGGTTAGCATTCAAGGAACTCAAGCATTGTCTAAGCTGCTGTCACCTAAGATCGTTCATCAGCACATACAAAATTCGCAACCAGGAAAATTAGCCGGCATACTGCAGAATTCACAACCCACAGACATATCAAACCTGATTCAGAAAGAACTGGCACTCCTACTATAAGCTTCATAGTATTAAATTGAGGCCGCAACGCAATGTAAAGGTTTTGAAGGCGGCCGGAAAGCCGCAAGCGCATTTAAAATCATAATTATTTTAAGAAAAAAATCAAGCCACAACATCCACGACCACAACTGCAATTTAGTACTATGCTCATACCCCATAACTAGAATAGACTCCGTTTTGCAAATCCCAACACAGAGCTAACAGCATCAAGCAAAACAAATAGAAGCATTAAGAACCCACAATCTTAATCCACTTTATATGAGTTTAAAGCTAAGAAACAAGATACTTGGATCAAATAGCAGCCATTTAAGACCATCACAAGCTCTTCAATGAAGTGTTACTACTGCAAAGGAAAAAGGCTAAAAATGTTTGGGAAAAGGAGAAAGATGATGCTGACCTGCTACACTGCTGACAAAACCTTTGCTCAATACCAGCAACGATGGCTTTGGGTGCCTTCGAGTGCATATCACAAACTTTATGCCTCGAATAGTATGCTTTTGCATCACTCAGATCCACTCTGCACCCTTCCACTTGACACCTCGGAGCCTGACCACTCTGCACCATTCCACCCCTGCCCTTCTTACCCGACCCTGAACCCTGATTGGTTGTTGTTGCACCAACACCAGCTGCTGATGTGTTCTCGAAGTAGATCTTTCGACCAAATTTCAAGCCGTTGAGTGACTCGGTGGAGGAGTTGGTTGAAGAACCACCTGAGTCTGTCATTGATCCCGAACCCTTTTCCATGGGTTCCGCCTAGTGCTCGTTCATGGGGTTTATGCTTGCTTACTGTGGGTCATGAAAATGGGAGCTGAGAAAAGTCATGTCTCAGTCACCAAAACAAAGTCGTTTCTTATCTCACCTCACATGAGACCCCCCTGGAAGGAAGAATGTGGTTTTAGTGTTTGAATTTATGATTAATTCATCTATAATTTAAGGACTTGTAGTGCAATTAACCCAGCATAAATTAAAGGTAATAAAAGTTAGAGAGCTGACACTGAAATTGACCCCATGCCAGCAAGGAGAGTCTCGTCTGCTCAGGAACCGTGTCTTGTCACTTAAAAGTGAAAGAAAATTAAGAAAAATAGAATTTGTCAAAGGACTTTCCTTTACCTTTTGGGAAGGGTAGGAAAAAAAATACACATTTAAAGAAATTTTTATTTATTTAGATATAAATAATTTATTGGTAGTTAGATTTTTTATTTTTAGTACGATAAATATTTTTTTAAAAAAAGTTAATTATATAAAATAAGTTAAAAAATCAAAATATTAAATAATCTAATAGTTTAGTAGAGTTGATTTATAAAATAAGATGTCAAATGATATAATTGATTATATTATTTCTATAATTATATGTTTATCATAAAATATAATATTAATTTGTTTGTATTTATTTTGATGTATATTTCTTTTGAATATTTATGTTATTACAAAAAAAATCTAGGTATTTTTTATCTTATTTTATTTTCAATATTATTTTTATTTCATCTTTTAAAATCAATTATTTTTTAGTCACAACATATTTTTATCTCATAGAGAACGTGATATACGTATAGAAAATTATAAAAGAGGTTTTGATTTAAAATTTAAAAAATAAAAAAAAAAATCAAATTAAAATAAGACTAAAATGAAATTATATTAAAATAATTATAAAAGTAATAAGAATATCAATATCAAATTTTTAATATGTACTGAAATTTTTATATTTTTATAAAAAATCATTATATATCAAAAAATTAATACCAAAATTTTTACAACTTTATAATAATTTTGATTCTTCATTTTAGTTTCATTTTAATTTGTATTTAAAACTTTTCAATAATGAAATGTATATGAAAATTGATTTTATACCTGTATATTTTGAAATGAAATGGGATAATTAGACTCATTAAGTCCCACTTTCCAAATTTGTTTCTCTATGCTATCCTAATTTTAGAATATTTCAATTTGATCCTTCTTATTTTAATTTGGCCTATAACTTTATTTCTTTCTAATTTAAGCACTGTTTCATATTTAATTTTGTTTAGTGCTTTCATCACCATTTCTAATCCATTTTAATCATTTTAATTAATATCTTTGCTACCCATTTTAAATCTTTACACTATTTAACAATTTCATTTATTATTCTTTTTTACTAATTTGTATTTTCTTTTAAATTCACCTCGAGTATCAAATGTTGACTCCAAAAAATTATTAGACTTGTAGTTTATTATTCTGTTATAATTTGGGTTAAAAAATATAATAATAATTTTAAATTTAAAACACAGAAATATAATATTCGAATTAAAAATATTACAATTAACCTTTTACTAAACAACCCTATATATTTCTCAATTATATCACTTGTGGCCTCCCAAATCTTATACTTCATACCAAAACAAAAGAATATGAATTTGATAAACAAATATGTAAGAAATATTTGGTTTTTTAATATTTTAAATTAATATAATTTAAATAATTAAATATAATATAGTCATCTAATTAATTATGAACATATAAATAAAGATTTAATAAAAAAAAAAGAGGTTAATGATGTGACATTTTGCGGGCAATATTGTGTGGAAATTTTGAAAAACTATCCGCTTCGTTTACTCAGAAGATTTGCAGAGACGCTGTTTGAAGAATCCTGCCATAGATTTTTTTGCAGTGCAGTGCTGACAATTTGCACACTGTAATTTTAAATGATTTCCAAGATAACTGTAGATAGGGTGAGAATCAATCGAGCAGAATCTGATTAGGTTGGGCTCGATTTAAAAATAATGTTATTAGGTTTGATTTAGGGTTTAGGTTTGATGAATTTAAAATTTTAGGTTTAATTTTGATTTAAAAATAATATTATTAGACTCGACTCGAAACTTGTCGGACTCGACTCGACTCAAAATAGATAATTTTATTATATTTTTTATAAAAGATAAAACCTTATTAAAAACCTTTTTATAACTAATATCGAAAACAAAATTTAATATAAAAAAATAAAAAAAGTGACCAAATTATTATAGTTAATGTTATGAATATATTTATTTATGGTGGATATCTATATATTAAGTTAAAGTTTAATGAATTTTATTATTAGGGTTTAATATCCATTGAAATTAGAGTTTTCATCTTATTCCTATAAATATAAACTTTTGGACAAAACTTTGTACACAACCCTACTTTGAGAATATAATACAAATCTTTCTCTTTTGTCTCTTATCTTTATTCTCCAATTTTATTTTTGTTCTTTACTTTATTTACAACAGTTAATTATTTTTAGTGAATTTTTCATATTTTATTTTATGTAGTATATATATAAGGAAAAAAGTGTTGAATTTATTTTCATAATCAACCCTTTTCGAGCTTAAGTAAAATTAGCTTAGCTCGTTAAGTTCTCAAACTAAATCCGAATTCGAATTAAATTTATTTAAATTGAACTTTAATCAAACCAAAATCGAACAACTCGAAAACGATAAAAATTTCATTATCACCCCAGTTTATAATGTACTTCTATCGGTTTACTTTTAACTGATTGATTCTTGAAAACGAAAACAATAATAAATAAAATAAATTCAAGGAAATATTCTAAAATGATGTTTTGTCGGTAGTTTTATATGACCGGTTACCACGTATTTTTTTATTTATGGCGCAAAAAAATATAGTTTATTTATTTTCCCAAAGTCTTGTCTCCCTGCCTTTTTGTACTTCATTTTAATGTTTGAAGTTCTTCTAAAGGTAAATTTTATTAGATTTTTTTTATATTTAGATCGTATTCTATTTTAATTATTAATTTTAAAAATCTTATTAATTATATTTTTATCGTTAAATCGTTGATCTTCACTAACTCATGTTAATGCAATAATGCGATAGATTAATAAAAAAATAATTTTTGTTTTAAATTCTAAAATTTTAAATATTTGACAACTAAAATATAAGTGATACAAATATATTTTTTTTAACATTTAATGGTTGAAATAAAATATAACTTTAAAAAACCTTTAATAAAATTTACCCAAAAATCAAATAAATTCTAAAAAATTATTTACTCTTAATTAAATTTCAAACAAGTTAAATCAATCAAGTAATTATTAATTTTGATCATCAATTTTTGTAAATTTCATTTAGGAAGAATAATATAATTCAAATCCGGTTTGATTCAAAAAAAAATAGTTAATCTAAATTTGATTAAAAAAATTCAAATTCAAATCTAGAAAAAAGTTTAAATCTTTATAGGAGGTGGATCGAATATAGATATTGTCATAATTCGATCTGAATTTAATTCAAATCCATATTCGATATGAATCCGATCTATATATAAATATGATTAAAAATATTTAAAAATTTTAAATTTAAATATATATATTAAAATTCTAATTAAGTTTATATATGATTAATATTTTAGATGATTAATATCTTTTATAATTTATTTATGTTTCTCTTATTTTATAGGTTCATATTGAGCTTTAGTGAAACAATATAAACTTATGGTTAAAATTTCTTCTCTATGTCAAATATTAATGGTCGAATATTTTGATTATATTTTTAATTTATTTTATTGGATTATAATATTTATTAGATATTTTATAATTATGATTTGAAAAGTAGTTACGTTAGTAGATTAGTGAGACAATAGTAATTTTTGTAAGGACAAATTATTTTTTGTTAAAAATTTTTAATTGCAGTTTGAGTTACTTTAATTTATTTTATATTTTTTTTGTAATATTTGTTGATATTTATTTGTATTATTAAATTAAATATATTCGTTTGATAGAAAAATATTTTTTATTTAAATATATTCGTTTGATAAAAATATTTTTCTATTCAAATATATTAGTTTGAGTTATTACTTTAAAGGGAATAATTAGATTTGGACTTTTAAAATTGAATTTGGAATTTAGATATTTTATTAGATCAAACTTGAATTTATATAATTGTATTTAGATTTAAACTTTATTTTTAAATCATATTATTAATTGAATTGAACTTAAACTTTATAAAATTTAATTTAAATCCAATCTATTATCATCCCTAATTTCACTACTATCACGTCACTTTATAATATAAACATTTTATATCACTTAGTTTAACGTTAATTTTGAATAAGTTATTTTGCAAAAAGATTTATTTAATTTATAGTCGTTCTTGAATATGGAGGGTGATAGCCCAGAGCCTACTTCCATCCATGACCCCTTATTTATAATTATAAATATTTAACTTTTTTATCTAATACATTTATTTTTAATATTTATTATTAGAGACTATTTTTTAATATTTGTTTTTATATGGTTTTTTTTTAATATTTGTTATTAGGTTTATTTTTCAAATTTATTTTTTTAAAATTTTTATTATTACAAATTTCAATATTTTATATACTTATGGTTAAGGCCTAATTTTTTTAAACTTATTATTAGGGGTCTAGTTTTAAATGTATCTTTTAACATTTGTTAATATGTATATACTAAAATTTATTTTTTATTATTTATTATTAAATTTCCAAGTTTTTTTTTTCTAATATGACTACTCGTTATCATAAATTTATTCTTAAAATTTATTTTTTAATATTTATTATAAAGAATTTAATTTAAATTATAGACTACTAAAATCTAAAAACATGTCTGATATGATTATAATATTAACAAATTTTATTGGTTAATTTCGGTACACGTAATTTTTCCTTCTCTAGGAATGTTTTTGTGTTGATGTTTGAAGGCTACGTTAGCTTAGGTCGTTGTCGGTTGTTTTTATGGAAATTTTAAAGTTCGTACAGGCACAGGGAGATAATATGGATCACAAGCAGGGATGGTCATTGGTCAAGGGTTAGAGAGACCATCGTCCTTGTAAATCTAAAATTTATATATATTTTATAAAATTTTAGAAATTGCCAATGTATCTGTTGCTAAAAAAATATTTTATTCTTTATAAAATTTAATAAATTTATTATTTTTAAAAAATTATAAATTCGTTTTTATTCAAACTTAAAGATTCGTTCTATTTAATTCAAATCTGAATAATTCAATTCGATTTGATCATAGAAAAATAACAATATGAATATGGAAATGGTTCGAATCTAAAATGATTCGAACAAATAATCCATAATTATTTGATCCTAATAGCCCTACTGAAAAGCTTAAAAGTATACAGTTCTTTAAACATCAACAGTGGGGGCAAAAGCAATCGAAAGGGGAAAAATGAAATAATAAAACAGCAACCCACTTGGTTTATTAGCTTCCCTTCATACGAGAATGCGCATTACTTTATGCATAACTAGAAGCATTTCCTGTGGACGATTGATGGTCCAGATTCATCATACTCGGCCTTTGCAATCCACATCTGCAAAAAAAATGTCCCATGTTACTTGGATACATGACTGACACAAATATATTCATTCCTCTTAAATTTTCATATATTTTGAGGATTTTAAAGAATTATATTTCGATTATCATGTTCGTATTCGTATATGCATTAGGCATTGGTGTCGATCATTAGACGAAGCAATGTTCTATCATATGTTTTTTGTAAGAAACATGATAAATTATAATCGGATATACCTGCTGGAAAGTACTGAGAGATGCCAGAATGGAGCCTCCAATCCAGACACTATACTTCCTCTCCGGTGGTGCAACCACTTTAATCTTCATACTGCTTGGAGCTAATGCTGTGATTTCCTTGCTCATCCTGTCGGCGATTCCAGGGAACATAGTGGTGCCACCACTGAGGACAATATTTCCATAGAGATCCTTTCGGATATCCACGTCACACTTCATGATTGAGTTGTATGTGGTTTCATGAATGCCGGCAGCTTCCATCCCAATCATGGATGGTTGGAAGAGGACCTCGGGACAGCGGAATCGTTCAGCCCCAATGGTAATAACCTGTCCATCTGGTAGCTCGTAGTTTTTCTCCACAGAGGAACTGGTTTTTGCTGTCTCGAGCTCTTGTTCAAAGTCAAGAGCAATGTAAGCTAGCTTCTCCTTTATGTCCCTCACGATTTCCCGTTCGGCAGTCGTTGTGAAAGAATAGCCACGTTCTGTTAAGATTTTCATGAGGGCATCAGTGAGATCACGACCAGCTAGGTCGAGACGCAGGATGGCATGTGGGAGAGCATATCCTTCATAGATAGGAACTGTGTGGCTCACACCATCTCCAGAGTCCAAAACAATACCTATACATTAACCTTTGCACGTTAGGTCCAAAAGTAAAGTGAAACATAAGATTTATAACACGGGCAATAAAGGGCTACTACTTGAAAGAGACGTTCCATTTGTGTTCATCGAAACTGGAAATTCAAGACCCTGACATCAATGTAAGCAATCTGCAATATGACCGAAGAAGTCGGCACTAGGACTGTAATCCAGCCAAGTCCAACTCGAATAATGAGAAGTTTGAGCTCTATCAAATAGTACTCTCTAAGTTACGCTTGGCTTGAGAGTTGAGATAAAATTCAACTATTTCATTGTGTGTATTCGGTAGAATTGCAAATTAACATCAAAATGTGTATTATAAATAGAAAAGTTTAACTAGATTTGTGAGCTACTTGAATTTGGCTCGCTCAAATTGAACTCCAATAGCTTACTAGTATCAATCTCTGGTGTACACATTCCATTAGATTTCAATTAACCTTCTTAGGACTATAATCATACCAACATAATGTTGAACAAGGAAAAAGTAGATAATTGACAGTAGAATGTGCTAACCTGTTGTACGACCGCTGGCGTACAGGGAAAGAACGGCCTGGATAGCGACATACATCGCGGGGGCATTGAATGTTTCGAACATAATTTGAGTCATTTTCTCACGATTAGCCTTGGGGTTAAGAGGGGCTTCGGTGAGGAGAATTGGGTGTTCCTCAGGGGCAACTCGGAGCTCATTATAGAAGGTATGATGCCAGATTTTCTCCATATCATCCCAATTGTTAACAATACCATGCTCAATTGGGTACTTCAATGTCAAAATACCTCTTTTGGATTGAGCTTCATCTCCCACATAAGCATCCTTTTGGCCCATGCCGACCATCACACCAGTATGCCGAGGGCGACCAACTATGCTGGGGAACACAGCTCTTGGAGCATCATCTCCAGCAAATCCGGCCTGAAAAAGTTTAAAATTCGATCAACAATGATCTAAATCACATACCAATAAAATCAAGTCTCGAAAATAATCAAAACAAACAAAAAGATATCAGAATAAAGAAAACTAAATCAAATCTAAAGAAGTACTATTGATAAATGATAACTAACACAGACAAACGGAGTTCTGATGAATGTTTACCTTCACCATTCCAGTCCCATTGTCACAAACAAGTGGCTGAATATCTTCACCATCTGCCATTTTCTACCGTCTGTTTCATACGAAGACGAACACAAAAATCAATAAACACATAAGCAAATTGAGAACAATAGGAAATGAACTTCAAATTGAGAAACTCAATATGCAAATGTTAGATTGAAATCTAAAAACTCGGTTTCATTTTAAAGAAAGAAACACATAAACGCAGCAAAATGCCAGAATCATCAATAATTAAACGCAAAATTAGGTAAAAATTCCAGGAAATTTACATTAAAGAGATCCTGAAATTGAAGATCTAATGATCGAAATCCTGTGGAATTATAAAGCGATTCTCACATTCTGTTGCAGTTTTAACGGACTGTTGAGCATCGCAGAATAATCCGGTTAAGGTACCCGCGATTTTTGTTTTAAAGAATGAGATTTTGAAATTTCACATAAAAGACGATTTCGATAGATCTGTTGCCGTTCGATTCCCAGTTGTCTACAGTCATCTACGGTCCCTATTTCCTCCCACGGCCATCGCGGAAACAGCTGGCTCCATTTCTGTCTAGTGTTGACTGAAAAAAAATGTAAATTTATCGAATGAATGAAATTTATGTTTATTTATTTTCGTTTCTAAATTATTTAATTTACTTCCATATATTTAAAGAATATTTTGTAAGGTTACGATGAAGTTAAATATTTTTTTAAGTATATTTAAAAATTAAAAAATAAATAATCATCGTTTACCTCTATTTATGGAAAATTCACTCTCAATATGCCTTGTAATAGTTTTATAAAAATATATATTTTAATTTGTTCATTTACTTAATTACTAACTTCAAACTATATTTAAGTTTTGATAAATAAAATGAGAAAAATTTGGTTAGTAAAATTTAAGGTAACTTTTAGAAATTTTTGTAAAAATATTTTTTAATAATAAAAAAGTGATTATAAGACGATATGTGTTCACATATAAATATTTTTAATATTTTTTTGGGATAAACTTTGTAATTCATTAATCTAAAAAAAACAGTAAAAACTGCTACTCATTTACAAACTAATCCCCCAAGCAACTAATAAATCGTCTTGTACATTTCGTATCCTAATATTTTTATGATGTAAACGAATGCGTATAATATCCTTTAGACAATCAAACAACTGAGTGCAGGACCTTTATACTCCTCGAAAAACCTATGGTTACGTTCTTCCCACATCAAATATAGAGAAGCCTACCATGCAAGTCGACCGATCAAAGCGGCAACTGACCTTCCTTTGAACCTGGACACCACCCAGGAGAGCTCCTCAGGCCAGTTCAAGACCTCCCGACGTATGTCGCAGCAACATAGACTCAATCTCCAAAACTACTTGGAAAAAAGACAATAAAAGAATAAATGGTCTCTAGATTCAACTGAACCATTACATAAAATACAACCTTCCTCATCAACTATCCCCATTCGAGTCAACTGTACCCTCGTAGGAAGCCTGTCCAAAATTGTCATCCACATAATCATCGTATGCTTAGGGATATGCATGCCAAACTATACCATTTTATGCCATGTTACTACTTCCCTGGATTCACGGATGCCCCTCCAGATTTCCCTTGTGGGGAGACTTCTGCCTGCAGCTAAGGTCGACACTGCCACACTTCTCAACTTGAGAAGCTTCTTGAACAACCAACTGAAGTGTTGTTTACTCTCCATAGTCCAGAAATCCTCTTGCTTGATTACATACAATTTAATCCAAGCAATCCAAAGTGTATCCTTCCCAGAAGTAATTTGCTGCATCAAACCTACCATGCAAGCCATATTCCACTCATGCAAGTTCTTCAGTCCTAAGCCCCCCTTACTCTTAGGAAGATAAATGTGCTTCCAACTTACGCGGGCACCCGCAGCAGACTTATTCTCCCCTTTCCAAAAATATCAGTAACATAACGACTCAATCTCCTTTAAGACACCCTTTGGAAGAACCACTTGCACACACCAGAAGTTAGCCATGCTGTATAACATTAATCTTATGAGTTGCATTCTCCCAGAATAACTCAAGTGCCTCCCTGCCCAGCTATTCATTCGTGCTTTGATCTTGTCAATAAGCATAGCGCAATCCTTTCGACTAAGCTTTCTTGTAACCAATGGAAGCCCTAAATACCTCATAGGCAACACACCAAGCTTAAACTCAGTAGCCGTCTGCATTTCTTCAACTTTATGGATCGAGACCTCTGAGAAGAAAATCTCAATCTTGGAAGCATTTAATCTCAGTCTCGAGATCTCATAAAATTTTTTCAGAACACACTTCACTCCCAAAATCGAATCTAATTTTCCTTTGTAAAATATCAAGACGTCATCCGCGAAGCATAAATGAGTTAAGCCAAGTTTCTTACATTTAGGATGAAACTGGAAAATACCCTTAACCGTCGCAGCATCAAGCATTCTAGATAGTACATTCATTGCCAAAACAAACAAGTAAGGGGAAAGAGGATCACCTTGCCGAACACACTTCATCCCTTTAAAGTATCCAACTAAACTTCCATTAAGCGAGATAGAGAATCTCGATCTAGTAAAACATGCTTTGATCCATTCCCTGAACTGCAAAGGCGAACCCAAAGCTTCTAAAACCTACAAAAGAAACTTTCAATAAACTGAATCAAAAGCCTTCTGAAGATCCACTTTTAGAGCACATCAAGGTGAAAGTCCCCTCCTGTTGTACCCCTTACAAGTTCTTGAGCAAGCAGTGTATTATCAATGATACTCCTACCTTGAATAAAGGCTGATTGATTCCCAGCTATCATGACAGGGAACATATTTTTAATATTTTAATAATATATATATGTCACGTCTTAAAAGAGATAAGGAGCATTAATCTTACATCAAAAAAAGGAAAGTATTGAGATATATAAACGGTGACGTTATACATCTTATGAAACATATATTTTAGGATGAGAGTAATGATCCATGACAAGTGGTATTAAAGTAATAATTTGACTTCCCGATTTCATACCGAACACTCATGAGAAGGGTTGGCAGGTTGAACAACCGTGATAAGAGATCAATCATGAGAGAGAAAGCTCGTAGATGAGGGTGTCACGAGGTTGAGTAGAAGAGAATGTCACGCCTGAAAATAGACAATGAGCATTAATATTCATATCAAAAAAAATCTTAAAATATATAAACGGTAGCGTTACACATTCTATCAGACATGTTTTTTAAGAAGATAGTATGACCCCGTAATACATCTCCTGTGGAATAAATTTTAAATATTTATTTAGTGGAATATAATACTCTAAATATATTTTTATTTAAATTACTCTTATAATAATTTTAATTTTTTTACAAATAATTAAGATATACAATATTCATGTATACAAAATAAATTTTAATGATAAAATCGAATATAGAGTATTGACCGAACAAAAATCAAATCAAATTATAATATCAAACACCTAATAAAAATATTATTATTTCACAAATAATAGTATCTAATTTTATTGAAAAAAAAAAGAAAATACCATAAAATTATAAGGATAGTCAACAAAATAATAAGAGTTTAATTAAGATATTTCTTCTAAAACTATATAGTACACAAACAAGTCACTTCAAATTAAAATAAGAACAAATACATATAAAAAATAAAAATTCAATCAAATAGCTCAAATAAATAATAGATATAAACAAATATTATTATTCAAATAAACATTATCGATATGAATAGCATATTGATAAACTGATATTATCACAAATCAATCATCTAATATTCTCGACGATTACAAACGTTTATAAATATTCAGTTAAAGAGTCAAAAATAAAAGTAAATCAATAAGATAAACAATGAACACCATCTTGATAGATGATGTTAGTTTTAATATGAAAAAAATAAAAAAAAATATTATAAAAATAAACAAAAAATTAAAAAAAAAAACTTATTATAGACTATAAACAAAAAATTAATGATTATTTTTATGTTCGAACACTAAAAAATTAAATCTTAAACCTCAAAAATTAAACATACATCATAAATCTTAAACCCTAAATATAAACCTCCATTTATAATCATAAATCATTTTTTTATTTTAAAAATACACATAGACACCAAAAAGATCAATAAAAAAATCTTTTTTTGTTTTTAGTCTCTATTTTTACACCCAATACTAAAAAATCAAATTTTAAGTTATACTCTAAATTTTAAATCTTTAAAAAATACACTATACTTTCAATATTCTAAATCTAATCTTAAGTTATAACTATGAATTTTAATCATATATTTCAAACTTAATAGTTCGTATTAAGACATAAATACGAGCATGGATTCAAAAAACAGTTCGTTATCGTTATAACGATCATTATGTGACGGCACATAACGGTAACGCCGCTACCCGAGATCGTTATTCGTAAAAATAATGGTGAGATTTAAATTCACACCAATAACGGTCATTATTTAACGGATAACTGTCATTAACGACCTGTTATTGCCATTATTATATCGTTTTTTTTCAAAAAATTCCTATAATAAGTTGTAAAAAAAAAAGAAATCATGACCGCGATAGCAAGCGTTATGTTCGCAACCGCGTTAGACATGTCGCTACCGAAAATGCGATGAGATTAGTATTGTTAGTGATGAAAAAAATACATAAAAGTTAGAAGAAAAACAATGCAAGAAAGAACGAGGGAGACTATATATATGGTTTTATATAGATTTTTAAATTGAACTTCGATCTATAAATATCCAAATATATAATATCGGTTCGACCAGACCGTGAGCCATGATCATGACTGAACTTTCATGCACTTCCTTTATTCAAACGATAAACAGTGATAACGCGAGCTTAGGTCTCATGGGGTACACTCCCCACGTACACGTATTTTCCACGACAATCAAAACACTGAAAACAACACAAAGCATCGCTCCATCAACAATCTAAAACATCAGAAAACAAACCAATGTCTGAAAATTACAGAAGATAATTTATTCATCTTCAGAAACTGAAGTTACACTGTCGTTTCGGCCGAGAAGACTGCTTATCGACCGAGCTTTAACCGACCCGAGCTTCATCGAGGGCTTCTGATCACTTCCTTGTTGTTCCTTCTTCACTGCATGGTCATCATTCGAACGGCTTTTAACACCGGCGCTGATGATACTCCTCAGCCTCCCTTTCCCCAAATGATGCTCACAGAGGGAGTAACCGACGAGTGTCTGCTGGCAACACCGCCATCCCCTTCCGTTAACTCGACTGCACCTCGAACCTTTCACTAACACGCCGTTCCGACCTCTCATCTTTTTTCCAGTTTTATCAGTATTATCATCGTTATCTTTCTGCATTTGTCTTTTTTTCTTCAATGGAAACGCCTGCTCTCCTTCAGACAACCTCCCCTCAGCTTTATTCAGTGCAATAACAACAACAACAAGAACAACAACCTTCAATAATCAACGCTAAAATTTGATTTCTTTCTGCATATGATTTGATTTCATACCTTGAAGGGATAAAGACCCAGTTCCTGGTTCTTCACGATGAACACTTTTCTTCCTAGAGAAAATAAAAAAACCAAGCAAACCCATACCCAGATATTGGTTAAAATGGGGACCATGCCAATGTGCACCACATAGAAATATATGCTCTATTAGTTAACTAAAAAGAAAGAGAGTTAAAGACTTAAGACTGAGATTAGATTGGATGGGAAACAGATATAAAAAAAAAATAACCTAATAAAAACAGTATTTCCACTTTGTATTATATTTAATTCTACTGTATTTTCCATTTTCTTTTATTAATGCCGGTTAAAAAAACCTTTTTTTTAACCTTTTTAGTTTTTTACTACAAGAGTTCATGAAGTAAGAAAAAGAACATTGGCTGGCTTTCTTACCTAGTAGTATAATTACTCTTCTTCTCCTCTTCTTCTCCTCTTTCCTCCTCTCCTCCTTGCTTCAAAACCTACAAGAAGAAGTTAAAAAACCAAAGGATCTCTCTTGGGTAAATTTGTGTTTTTTCCACCTAATTTCTGAAGCTTTCATGGTGCAAATGAATCCAAGTGAGAAAAAAATTCAGACAATATGTTATTTTTATTACATCAAACACTAGTGCACTCTTTTTAACAGTCTTAAATCTATGATATGAAAATGACCAAGTCATTGAACTAACCGAATCATCTTCTTTCTTCTTCAGCTCTTTTCCATGTGTTGTTGTTTCAGGGAAAGTAGCAGATGAATCACGGTCTTGGGTCGGTTTCTGTCGTTGGATCGGGTGGTTTGGATGATCAGACGGTGGAGGAGACTGCCGCCGTTGTGGGTGTTGCACCACCGGAGACCGGTTGAAGCTGGGATCTGATGAGAGCGGTGAAATCGAAGAGAAAGCTTGTTGAACCGGTCTTTTTCTGATCCTCATAATCGATGAACTTCATATAGTTTTCTTTCAGGAAAATTTTGAAGAAAAGTCCAAAGGAAAAGAAAATATCCAGAGAAAGCAGAGAAAGAAATTGAATTTTTTTCCCCAGAGACGGAAAGAAAAGAAAGTGCAAAACCCAAATACTACAACAACTACTATAAAATCATCCAGACCAAGAAATTAATTAATTAAAATAATATTTTTTAAATAACAAACCAGTAATATATTATTATCTAGTTTTTAATATATCCAACTTTTTATTTGTTGCAATTCAGTCAGGGAAAGGATTGAGGAAGAAATCCACGTGAGGAGCACGTGAGAATGACTGGTTTAGAAGGTAGGCGGTGAAGGAATCCGGAGAAGGTGAAAGCGAAGGGGATGCCAGGGTGGCATTGAGAGAGAATACAAAAATGCTGGGAGTGGGTAGTTTTATCGTTTATACTTTTTCGATGACAGTAGTGGGTCCCATCACTCTACACTTACCCTGTAATTATATTTAGGGTAAAATACATAAATTAGTGCTAAACTATATTCTTAATTATATTTTGATCACTAAATTTTAAAAACTCTTAATTTAATAATTAAATTTTATACATCAAGAAAATTTTCACTTCTCCATTAAATTATTAATAGACTGATTACATGATATTTTAATTTAGATTTTAAAAAAATAAAAATAATTTAATTTTGAATTTTGAAATATATGAAATTTTTTTGTTATATTTTAAATTTTAAGTCAATTTTTATGGTGTACATAGCAGAACGATACGTATATATGGTGTTCTCCTTAAAATTTCTAAAAAAAAATTAAAAATTAAAGAACATCACATGCATGTGCTATTTTTGTCCCGATCATCATTTATGGATGACGTTTTCTACTTACACTATAACTTTTAGCATAAATTCTAAAATAAATTTTAAAAATTATATTTTCTCGAATAAAAACTCTAAACATCTTATATATCTAATAAAACCTAAATTTCGTAACTTATTTGACTTTTCTAACTTTTCTAATTTTCACCTATTTTTCTTTTTCTTTTTAATTTTTTTCTCTTCTTCTTCTTTAAAGGACACAATCACCATTGTTGAGACCAATCTCATACTCAAACTCATCTTCTGCAATACAACTAAACCCTCACTCTTAATTCACACAAAGAAATATAAAAACCTATGGATTTAATTTTCATTTTCATCTTCATTATCATGGAATCAACCGAGCTTAAACAACGATCTCATTACCGTAATGGACATTGGAGCTGATACGTTGAGGTGTTTTATGGAAACTCAGTTCCTAATCTTTTCAGGAATCCAGTTCTTTCTCTAGCTTTTATAGAGCAATGGAGATTTATTCTTATGAGGTCGTTGCTCGAGCTGGCTGATTCATAACAATGGAGACGCAAACGAAAGTTAAATCGACGGGTTTAATGTTTCTTTTGGGAATTAAGAATGAGGAGTTACTGGTATTGCAGAAGATGAGATTGGCTTCAACAATGGCGATTGGGTCCTTTGAAGAAGATAAGAAAAGTAACTAAAAATGAAGAAAAAAATAAGTGGAAATTAGAAAAGTTGAAAAGTCAAACAACGGAGAAAAAATGATTTAAAATGCCATGTCATCACTCTATTAGTAATTTGAGAGGAGAAATTATATTA
Source organism: Abelmoschus esculentus (assembly GCA_035048815.1). Classification (NCBI taxonomy): domain Eukaryota; kingdom Viridiplantae; phylum Streptophyta; class Magnoliopsida; order Malvales; family Malvaceae; genus Abelmoschus; species Abelmoschus esculentus. The sequence goes on from JAUCBN010000041.1 coordinate 12,072,463, forward strand.
TGGGTCAGTTCCATCACGTCATTTATGTGACTAACCAATAATAACTATCCACCTCATTATTTTTTAATTTTTAAAGTGAAGATTCACTTATGACATGAAAAAATTGATAAAGTAAGCAGTTATCATTGGTTGGTCTCATGGATACGTGATGAGACTGACCCATAATATAATTTTCCATTTGACAGAGAGGGATAGAAAAATGTGATATATAAAGTTTAGTTATCAAATTAAAAAAATTTAAATTTAAATGTTCAAAATAAGAATGAAAAATTAATTCAATGATATAAATGATAAAATTAATGTCATTGAAAAAGCAACTTATGTGTATTATGTGAACTATAATATAATTTAATGATAAAATTAAAATATTAGAAAATAATTTAAAATAAGAGTTATAGTTTTAAGATGAAAATTGAACATTTAAAAGTTTAAGGATTAATTTAAAATAAAAATCATAATTTAAGGATGAAATTAGGACGTTTTAAAATTTAAAGATCAATTTAAAATTAAAAATATAACATAATATCGTGTGAAATAATTAACTCATAAAAATATTTTAATATTTTATTCTTTTTGAATCGGATAGAATGATTATATTACTATTTGTTCTAAAATATACTCTTAAAAAATGAACATTGATCATTCAATCACTGTGCTACAATGTTTATTCTCAACTTCGTGATTTTCAGAAATAACAATAATTTTTTTAACCTCCGAAACAAAATAATTTATTTTATTTTTATTCTTATTAAAAATGAATAATTATTATATATCTTGTTAAAAATTAATCTCGAATGACGAAGATATAAAAAAAAATGAAAGCTACCCAAGCAATGAGCATTAAGTCATAAAATTCCTCTCCATCAACAACTACCCCAACCAATGCAACTACCCAATGCCCACAACATAGATTGCACCACGACAGGACTCACATCTGCAGACTGCGGGCGCCGAAGATCCATTCATGTTAAGTAAAATATATTTAAAATAATTATAATAAAAAATTATAGATTTATAATTTAATTATATTATTTATAGATAATTAAAATATATTAATTCAAACACATAAACAAAAACTTTCTTAAATAAATATTTTATTATTGCAATAATAATTATTTGTATTAGTTTCATAAAATTTGTTTTTTAAATTATTTTTTTTCTATTTTTAATGTATATATATATATATATTATATCACTTAAAATTTGATGCTTTTATTATATTGCATTTGTATAAGATATTGTCGCAATTTAAGCTATTCACTTGTATTTCAATTTGAGATTATATATTGAATACGTATTTGATGAGATAAGATTAAGTCATATAGTATAAAAAATTTTATATGTTTCTTAGATCATTAAATGATTAAAACGGATGATTCAGATTAATTTTTTATTTTTTTCATACAAAAAAAATCTTCACCTAATCAATTAATAATTTGAGTCATCCAATTCAATCATTCAACGATTTTAAAAATATATAAAACTAAAAAAAATTATACTGTATAACTTAATCTTAAATACTAAATAAATTTTATTAAATACTATTGCTCACTCTTCTCAGTCTCTTCTTAATTCTTGGAATTTATTTTATATTTTTTTATTTTTATTTTGAGTTTATTGTAAGACGAACCGGTGATTTTGATTATATTTTGATGATTCTTTAGAAGAATAAAAATAAACATTTATAAATATATATATATGTAATTATTATAATTGCAATGGTAAAATATTGTATACAAATATATTAATCTTGTGTTTCATTTTTTTAAGTAATGATCTTCGTTGTTTTATTTAAGGATTATGTAAAAGCATAAAAAAGACAATAACGATTTATAATAAATATTAGTTATAAAAAAAATATAGAATAAGTTGCGTACATCCTTGAATACCATTAATTTTTAATATTTATTAATTTTTAATGACTATAAAAATTCAAAGATTTTATATATAATTAATCATAATTTAAAATAAAATTTAAATTTAAGCAATATTAACTTCTTCCTCATATATTAATTATAATATGATAATAAATAAATTTTTTAAAATAATTGTAGAGGTTTCTTAACATAAATTTCTTAAACAGATTAGAATTAATTAATTTTTTTATTTGTAAGTTAAGTTTTTTATTTTAAAGATTTTATTCATTAACGTATTATAATTAATACGAAATATGAGAAAAAAATTGTTTTATAAATTATAATTTATAAAAACATATTATATAAAAAAAACAAAGATAATGTAATTTTATTTTATTAGATAACATCATGATGAGATAATAATAATAATGATTAATGAAATAATTTCCTATAATTTTACTTTAAAATACTATTAATTACATATAAGCATTTGAGATTTTCAACAATATTTAAAAGTTATTTTAAAAATAATATTATTTAACAATATTATATATATATTATTTTAAACAATATACATCATTCGTTCTAGTTTATCTTTAATTATAATAATAAATCAAGTTTAAAAGTTATTTTATTTTTTAATTGAGTTGATATTATGACAAATTATTTTGATATTTATGTAATAACCGAAGATTTTTTATATTTTTTTATTTAAAATTTTTTAACAATTATTTTTTTATAAATTTGTCCTATACTTCTAAACCTTTATGTTTTACACCCCTCAACTCCAAATCCTAGCTCCGTCTTTGTCAATTATCATATCGATTTTTTATTGATACAAAAGGTACATTTTTTTCTAATATGTAAATAATTTGGTTTTTATTAAAATTCTAAGGTGAGACGAAACTAAAAATTTATATAATTATATAAATTTTATATTATAATCTAAATTCTTATCCTATGAATAAAAAATTAAATAATTATATAAATTTTTATAAAATAATAAAAAATTATATAAATTCGTCTATTTTAATATTACCATAATCTCAGTTCATTTTAAAAATTTGTTTGTTGGTCCGAAACTAAAATTAATCTAAAATATTAATGAAAAATGTTCTAAATCCCAACCTATACTTCTAAAGTTGAACAGTCAACAGTCCATTTATGTACTTTGATAGGTCTCCAAAGTCTATATGAGCCATTGGACATAGCCTAAAATATTAAAGAAAGACACAGGATGTATTTTTTATATATACAATCACTAATATTCTACTCATTTTACAGTAAATAAAATTTTTCATCACTTAATTCTAAACTATTTAAAGGGTTCTTTATCATATATTAAAAGATATTATATTCAAACATATTTAAATAAATATAATGATTTTTTAAAATTAAAATTTGTTACACCCAAATTTTGGGTGAAAGAAAATATAATCATAAGAATATATTTATCAAAAATTTTCAATAAATAATTATGAATGAAATAAATGGTAAAGAACTTATATATAAATTCATAAGCCACATGTTTAAAATTTAAATAATGTATGTGAAGACCCAGATGAGACATTGAGAAGAGTAGGCAACATTGCCTACCAATCCCTCTCCCTAGCTATCTTCCTTTGGCAATTGGCACGCCAAAGCCTCCTCTAGAACTAAGTTGGACTTGGTATCCTCCGAAACGACCCACACCGCAATTCAAAGCCATAGCAGAGGATGAGCCGACGTGGTTAGGTCATAACTTCTAGAGCTTTAGTTAAGTGCTCCGCACCTACCCCACCGTATCAACATGTGGGTTGACCGAAGTATCGAATAACGGTTAAAAATTTTGATTAATAAATTTTAAATAATTAAATTTAATTGATTAATCAAACCGATGGCATGCACACTCTAGGCAAAGAGTATAATTCCCTCCACAAAAATAGAACATAAGTTCAGCTACGGTTATTATCTTTTTTTTAAAAGATATGTCTGATAAGATGTGTAGCGTCACTGTATATATTTTAAGATTTTTGTTTTTAATGTGGAATTAATGTTTATTGTATTTTTTCAGACGTAACATTCTCTCTTAGGGCGTCACGAGGTGTTGTTCTCGTGATTGACCTCTTATCAGGGTTGTTCACACTGCCTACCGCTCTCATGGGCGCTCGGCGTGAAATAGGACAGTCAAAGGATCACTTTAATACCACTGGTTATGGGATTATTAACCTCTCTTATTAGACATGTCTAATAAGATGTATAACATCACCATATATATCTTAAGTTTTTTTTTTCGATAATGCTCATCGCCTCTTTTCAACTGACAAGTTCATGAGTAGTTTTTTTTTCTTCTTGAACTGATTCTTTGTACTTCCGTATTGTGGTCCCTTTTCTCTAAGGGGAAAATAAACTCAATCCTCTCTTCCCTGCACTTACTAGAATCGCATATGATTCCCATTTCCCATGAACTTGTTCTCTCCCATTGCCGATGTTATCCATCAGATCTTGTGGATGTTCCATCCCTTGCCGGCGGCGTCAGTCGGTGTCGGCACTTTCATTTGAATTTCTGACGCAACAAACTGGACCCAGAGAAAAAGGAAGAACATGGATTTCGCCAATAACAAATGAAGAAATGGTTGGTGTTGGGACCATCTTCACGTGCTAATGTGCACCTCCCTTCCTCTGGAGCCACATCTCGAGTTAAATGAAGAAAGCGAAGTATAACTAATAGTAGTAGTGTTTGTATTGGGAGCCACATTATATCAATGGTCTCTGTGCTACTTGATGTGGGTTTATTTAATTTTTTTCTACTGTTTCTAATAAAGAAATAGTTGGGGTTGGGACCATTATCAAGAATGTTTTGTTTTACCAAGAAGGATACTTTTAAAAGGAAATTGAACTCAAGAATTAAAATGACATTATTTCCGAACGGTGTTGTTTAATAAGTTTCAGCTTTAATTTTTCGAATACCTGCTGCAACTGAGAACCCTTATGTAGAACCGGATGAATCTATGGGGTATCTAGGCGATTTGAATAGTTTACAGGCCGGTGAGGGCAGTGTTGCTGCAGATGCAAGAATGACTGATGTACCAAAAGCATGTGAAAATACCATACCAATGAGTTCATCGAAGCTGAGGTTTCGTTGGCAAAGGATGATGTTGAGAAAGGTATTAGCCGTGACGGAAGTTGGCCCGGGAACCTGTCGTACCTTATTGCGGTTACTTGTTTTGTTGGTCTTGCCTCTACCGATGGCTAGATGTACATTCCGATGCTAAGGAATATCCCCTGTCTGTAAAGGAGAGGTGAGTGTTAAAACCGTGATCCCAATTTATGGTCAGAGGCTGATAATTAGCCTTGAGCTGGAAGAGGACTAGGGTGATACGATCCCTCCTCGGCCTATTGCACGTCGGGTGGACAGTTGGAGGCAAATTATTCAAAGGACTGCATTGACTCTCCCCATAGATGAGATGCCTCGCAGAGAGCAAAGTACAGCAGCTTCCCATGGTGATGTTCACTTGGTACCTAGCAGTTCAACCAGTACCGATGTTATACCTTCCCAAAGTCATTATTGTTTTCCCCTCGAAAGACAATCGCAATCATCGGCGTTGAAGGAGGCAGAGATGTTAATTGAGGAATATTTTCAAAGCACACTGGTGGGAGGAAACCCGGTGCAACCACCACCAGCCGACGATAGAGATTCTTTCTCAAGCATTGCTGCTGGAACAGACATGGAGAGTCAAACGGACAACGCGGTTGAAATTCTTAAGTAACGTTAAAAATTTAAATATTAAAATTAAAAATAAAGTAAATTAGATGAGAATAATTAGTTTTAAATCTAATAAAAATATTTTTTTTCGAACAATTTGTACATATATTAAATTATTATAAGTCTACGATGAAGGACGATAATGATGATATTTTTACTCATAATGATGAAATATTATAATGTTAGGGTCTTTTGTCCCATATTTTTTCAGCATCCAATATGATGATGAAGATGATGCATGGTGATAATTATGATTATGATATTGAAAGAAAGCATGGCAAAATGCTTAATGATTAGGTCTTGGAAGAGAACAGGCAAGAAGATCCTTCCAAGGGATTACAATTGCATGCTAAGCATATATATATATATATAATTTACAATAAAAAAAACTTAGAGATTATATATTTTTAAAGACTTAGTTGTTATGATTTTTTCCATTAATAATTGGATAACATCAAATTAACAAAATAAAAATTAGGGTTATATACATAAATTCAATATTTTTTTAATTATTTATGGTGTATTCAATACATTTCATAAAATTAGATTTTTAAAATATTAAAAATCTAAAAAAAATTAAAATAAATCATTCAATTCGTTGGTCAAAATTATAGAAACTTAATATAAATATATTTTTTAATATTTGGTGTAATTAAATATACTAAATTGATTAAAGGACATTTTTATTAATTTTATTTTTTCGCAAGTGTATGATCTTGTTGGTGGGGCTTCCTATGTCTTAAAATCTAAATTAATTAGGTCTGCACAGTTACATAACTTAATAATCAGCTCCTTAGCTCAACTATAATAATGTGACACATGATGCTTGTGTTGAGCTTTTATTATCATAATTATTAGGCAACAAAACCCAAGAAAACATTATTATGTTGTTTTATGTATATAATTAATACTTGTCATTAATTTCATGATTTTATTTGATTATTGCATGCTGGTTATTGATACTCAATCACAACTCCACTATATTATATTGCCATTGATTCTTTTAGTATACAATAATCAACATTTAATTAAATTTAATTAAAAAATTATTTATATTATAGGCTCTTACATTTATATAGGGATGGGTACGGGTCGGATTTTTGGTCCACCCGCATTCGACTCAAAAAATCATACTCTCTACCCACCACCCAACTCGATCCGGGTTTAGGGTAAAAAAATCCGACCCGATTTTTAAGCTCTAAAATCCGATCCGAACTGACCTGGCCGATTTTTTAAAAAAATTAAAAATTTAGGGACTAAATTGTAAAAAAATAAAATTTAAGGATATAATTGTAAAAATATTTAATTTTAGTGACCTAATTATAAAAATATTAATTTTAGTGATCTAATTGTATAAAATATATATAAAGAGGGGTCATTATTGCAAATATCCCTAAAATATATATGAAAAATTACATCATTACTCCCGGATCAGATCAGGTCGGATTTTTCCATCCTAAACACAAACCTGACCTGACTCGAGATCACCCTTGAAAAAACCCGACTCGACCCGGACTCAAATTTTTACCAAAAAATTCGACCCAATCAAACCGGGTCAGGTCTGAACCCGTTGGATTCGGATTCCGTGTAAATCCCTACCTTTATAAAAAGATTATTAATAGAATTGAGCGAGTGATTTTATTAAAAAGTATGTTTATAAAATAAAAGGTATCTCACTCAATAATAAAATTATTAAATTATGCTTAAAAAAATCTAATTTTATTTATAATTATATTTATAATTATCTTTTATGCTTTCATTAAATATTTTTATTATAACTATATTTTTTTTAAAGTTTAGTTCCTAAAAAGTTTATTTAATAAAAAAATTATCCTTATTTGTTTTTTTTTATTTTATTATTAATATAATAGTATTTTTATCCACTTTAGTCCTTAAAATATTTATTTAATCCAAAATTAAATCTTATTTATTTCTATTTTTATGATTTTAGTCACTAATTTTATAATTTATATTTTAGCCTTATTAAGCTGAAATTTGATCTATATATCAATGATGATATGTTTTCATAAAAGAAGTTTTTATTTTGCTTTATATATATATATATATATATATATATATATAAATTACTCCCTGTATTTTATGAATATTTTCAAAATAGCCTATAAGCTACTTATTTTTTGCAATTAACACTATTTCAAATTCAATTTTAACACGAATTTACCATTAAATCTAATTAGAATTAATGACTCTAAAAATAGACCTAAAACTGAATCATTTGTATTTTAATTTCTAAACCTCGATTTGATTTAATTTTCTTCGATTTAATTTTTTTTATCAAAACAAAGTTATAATAGATTTGTATTTAAGTTTTAAATATTTTTTGGACCCATTTTGTAAAATTACCAAAAATGTCTTTTTGCTAAATCGTTTATTTTTAAAAGTTTTTAAAGATTTATTTTTTGGGGTGACTTCAATATATTTTAAAATTATCAAATTAGAGATTAAACTGAAAAAAATAAAAATATATTAAATTTTTAATTAAATTAAAAATAAACTATAACTTTTAAAGTTTAATTTTCTTTCTTCTCACTTTTCTATTATACCAATTAATAGAGATAAACTTATTTTCCTTCTAGTTTTGTTTCCTCATCTCATACCATCGCTAGTAACATCTGAGATTATTCGAACAAAAATCTTTTATGAAGTTAAATAAATTAATATTTTCTTTATCCCATTTAAGATATTTTTTATGTTTTAAAATTACTTTACTTAAAATATCTTATTAAAAAATAAATAATTTTTTATAAAATACATTTTCCTTTCTACCATTTTTTTAATTTTTCAACAAAATAAAATTATTCTTTCAATTATTAAATATTGATCGTTCAATCATTGTATTGTATTACTAGTGTTCGAAACCGTAACTTCGAGGAACAACAACCGTTCTCTTAACCATTGAGGCAAGATGATTAAAAAAATTATGTTTTAATATAAACTAAGATCGTTTTTTATATTTTTAAAATAATTTGGTTATATTATAAGATAATATCAATTTATGGATATTTTTATTTTTTTTTATAATGTACACATGCACGGTAAGTTGTGATATTTTAGAAGCTCGGGATAAACTAAAAAATTAGACCCATAACAATATCTATTAAAAAAATAAAATTTAAGAGTAGATAACTAATAATAGATATTTAAAATAAATTTTAAGAGTAAACTTTAAATAAATATTGAAAATTTTAATTTTAAGAGTATATAATTAATAACAAATATTGGGGGAAATGAGACTCTAATAACATGTATTAAAAAAAAATCTTAAGAGTAAGTCTTTAAAAACAAATATCAAAAAAATTAGATAAAATGATATGTATTAAAAAAAATTAAAACTCTAATAAAAAATATTAAAAAAATTTAAGAGATGTCCATAGAGAGGAAATATTAGGAAAATTGAACCTCAATATTTAAAAATTAAATAGCAAAAAATTGAATCTCAAATAACAAATATTCAAAAATCAAATATTTAATAACAAATATTAAAAAATAAATCTTTAATAATAAATATTAAAAAAATTAAACTTTAAATAATAAATATTAAAAAATAAATCTTTAATAATAACTATTTTTTTTATTAAAATATAACTATTTAAGTAGTATATGGGTTGGCTTGCCACATGCCCATAGGAGACAATATCTTCCCTGTAAAATGACGAATTCTTATATTTTTCAAAACTTAAGGCCACTGCACTAATTAGTTTTGTCATGTGGTAAGAAAATATGGATTTACACATTTTATTTTCAACGTTTAGATTGTTTAATAAGGTTATGAAATGAAGGAGAGAGATTTTATATTTAAAAATAATAGTCATAATTTGATTACAGAATAAAAATCTTTTGCACTTTATCACTTTGTCTTTCGTATATTATTTTAAAAAATAAAATAATTTTTTTTAAATATAATTATAATTTTAGTATCTCAAATCCTAAATCTTATATCTTAAAAAATATATTATATCTTTAATTTTTTAAACTCTAACTGTATTATTAATATTAAAATTTAAAATTTTAAACTTAAACTCATTATTTTAAAATAAAAATATAAAAAAACAAACGATTTACGCTCGAAAAAAACTGCAATTTCTTGTATTAAATTGTCCATCATCATTTTCAAAAACACCACGACAAACGGTGTGAGTGATGCTCAGGGGCGGATGCAAATATAATCGAAAGTGAAACTGTGTTTACCCTGAATCTTAAAAGTTTATATATTTTGTTTTAATTTTTAAACTTTTTATAAATTAATTCTTAATATTTTAAATTTTTATGATTATGTCAACCCTAAAATTTTAATATTTTTATGATTTATGTTTATCTTAAAAAATATACGGTAATGCTGAATAATTGTGTTCGGTGAATCAACACATTTTTATTATTATTATTATTATTATAATGATGATGATGATGATGTAGTAAAAAAAATTTAGTCAAATTTTTTTAAAGAAAGTTGGTCATGGAGGGTGGAAGAATATTTGATGAAAAATCATTTTCTTATGTGGTGGTGGTGATAATGATGAAGGATTTTTCTTCACTTTGGCTGGGGAAAAAAATAATAATCATGAAACTTGTTGATAATATTTAATAATAAATGAAATTTAATTTAATAATTTTTTATATTTTTAAAATGATTATGTATAGGACTTGTTCACATTTTCTTTTAATTTTTTTACAAAATTTATATATTTTGCGGTTAAAATTGCTAACGAAGAATTATCTAAAATAAATATTTTTTCTAGTTCAGGACACTTGTTGAGTTTAAAATTAATATCAATTTAAAATAAATAAAAAATACATATATAAATATTTGCATGGAATATAAATAAATAAAAGTTCTATCAACTATCGACAATCATTTGGTCTAAAAGATAATGTATTAGATTTTTTAAAAATATTAAAAATTTAAATTTTAACATTGTGAATAAAATAAAATAGATTAGAGTAGTCACCCTCGTAATAATACTCTACAACACTTGATCTCAAAGACGAAACTACATGGCTGAAGAATTTTTTTTCTTAACTTTTATCCTTTTATTTATTTTTTTAAAAAATATTTTTTATGAATTTGTCCCATACTTCTAAATATTTATGTTTTGCCCCTTTAACCTCAAATTATACCGAAGAATTTTTTTTCTCACTTTTGTCCTTTTAAAAATTATTTTTTTATGAATTTGTCCCATACATTCCTGCTTGATCTTAATCAATCATCTAAATCTTATGAGTTGAATATCAATAATTATACCAAAAAATATTACCATCAACCTTGCAGTACAAGATATATAATTTGTGAATTTAGGCTAAATTTTTCTAATTTGATCTTTATTGAATTTTATTTAATATTTTATCATTCTACTCTAAATTTTAAATTTAAGTTTTTTTAAAAAGTTAACGTTTAAAATTTAGACTTATAATTTAATTTTTAATATTTAATTATAAAAAAATATCAAAAACGAGCATGTTTTTGTTATATTTTATATTTTATATTAATCTTTGTTTCTATAAAACTAAATCAAATATATTTAAATTCTAATTCTTTAATTACTAAAGATTTTGTTGTAAACCCTTTTCTCTTCATTTAAACATATATCCCCATGCATTTGTGTGTCAATCTTTTTCCTCACACAAAGGCAAAATGAAACAGGAGTGTTTCAAAGGAAGGGGATGGTGGGTCTGACGTGTCCAACACCATCTTCCAGTAAACGACAGTCATAGCTTCTCTTCTCACCATATATATCGATCTCAAGGAACAATACAGAACAGATTCAAATCTTCTTTGAACTTGGTTTCTTGAAATGGAGTTAGCTTTGAGCTTGGGTGAATCCCAGAAGACGTTTCCGTTCCTTGAGAAAAAACCAGAGCTATCAAGAAGAAAGGATCTAGGGTTTTGCATGGAGATTGGAGATGAAATCAGGGTGCCTTCCGATCCACCTCTTCAACTTACTCTTCAGCTTCGGTTCCCTTGGTTCACTCATAATCGTCAGTAGTCTCATCTCATCTGCCCTAAACATGATGTGATTTTAGATCTGGCGTTTTTTTAATAAAAATGGTTTATTTATTAACTTTTGCATTGTTACGATAGATGGAGACGGCGGAGGGTTAGACGTAAACCGGTTGCCGCTTGCGGAGGCGGAGGAATCCGAGGAAGGAGCGGCGGTTTCGTCTCCTAACAGCACGGTGTCGTGTTTTCAAACGGAGTTCGGTAGTCGTAGTAGTATTAGAAATGGGAGGAACAGAAGGAAGAGAGACCTAAAAAGCTTTGAAGGTGAAAGAGGGAGTGATGATGATGAGTCCAACGGGTCGACTCGGAAGAAACTCAGGCTCTCGAAACAACAATCTGCTTCCCTGGAAGAATGTTTCAAAGAACACAACACTCTGAATCCTGTAAGTAATAAACAAACAAACCATGTCTCCTTGTTAATTTTCTGGGTTTTTAATCAGTTCAAACATTTTTATTGATTTTTTTACTGTTGTTTTAGAAGCAAAAGCTTGCCTTGGCCAAGCAATTGAACCTTCGTCCTCGACAAGTGGAAGTTTGGTTTCAGAATCGACGAGCCAGGTATTTTTGTTTGGGTCAAATTCTTCTTTTAATCCCTCTACCATATGAAAGTTTAAGATATAGTCCTGAACCTGTTCATTTTTCAGGACAAAACTGAAGCAGACAGAGATAGATTGTGAGTATTTAAAACGATGTTGTGAAACATTGACAGAAGAAAACAAGAGATTACAGAAGGAACTTCAAGACTTAAGAGCTTTGAAAATTTCTCAACCATTTTACATGAACTCACCTGCCACCACCCTCACCATGTGTCCTTCGTGTGAACGCGTCGCCACCGCCGCCGGCAGCCAACACTAGAGAGGATACCCTCCTTTTTCTCCTCTACTAACACGTGTGTGACCACTGAGCTATCCCAAGTGACCTGTAAAAATGCATGAATCTACACTCCCTTTCTCTAAAGAAAAAAACACACTTTTGTAGATGTTTTTGGCTTGCAAGAATTGCTTTTCCATGATTTTCTTACTTGGTTTGAGGAGCTGCATGTTTTGTTTTTCTTCACAGGGAAAGAAATTAATTAATTTATTTATATTCTAAGATAAAATATTTAATGTAATGGTTTGTGTCTGAAAATTTAATATTATTAGGTTTTACTCTCTCCTTCTCTGCTTTTTCCCAATGTTTCTCCCACATCGGTTGGCACCATCAATCTAATTGCACATCATTGGTATTAACTACCGCTCTATATAAAAAAGAATGTTATATTAATAAGTCTCAAGACGATAGGAATTTTTTGAATTTTTGAAAAAAAATTATATACTATTTTTTTTTATCTAAAAATATAATTTTATTAGATAAATGAGAATTGTAAAGAAATATTTAAATGTTCAATTAATATTTATTAAATATTGATATTTTTTTAATCGGCTGCAATCTTGGTACTTTACACTTTCAGCTCTTTCCTTCTCTGACATAGTATGCCCCCGGCGTCTCCGGTAGATCGCCGGGTGACCATCCTTTCGGAAATCTGTCAATCTCGTAATGTTTAAATGCAACAAGCGTTTTCATCCCTTCAGTACCGATTCTAACACCAACATCTTGGGTAGATATGGTCTTAAAAGTGTCCGTTTCTGATCGGTTCGAACTTCAAACTATGTTAAAACATGTTGAAACGTTACATCATGATAACAGATTCGATTTTAAAAGGATCGAAGTGTTAGACGTAGAAGCGAGCAAAATTCGGTTACAATCAAATTTATTTCTCCTGACCTGAAATGAACAACAGAGTATCCCCCGAAGAACACCGTAGTGTTCAAAGGATTGACATTGTCATCGAGCCATTTAGCCCATGTTGTCAAAGCTTTCCGAAACGCCTCAAGAACGTTCAATTCATTATAAACGTGATCTCCTTCTTGATAATAATCATTCCTACGATACACGATTCGACACGAAAAGTAATCATCGAAATCATTCGATTACAGCGAAATTTAAATACGAATATATCTAAAATAAACAAATAAACCAACCCTTAAGAAGTTTTCTCATGAGTCCACCAATGCCTGGGGTTGAAAATTTTAAAAATAATCACTAATTTTTGAAGGAAAATTTTAATTCATGATCAAAAGCATTTTATCCAAATTTAAGAGTATTTTCAAAAGCACGAACCATCTAGCTTCATCGGTTGGAGGAACAATTATTGTTTCTGGAGGTTATGGGTTTGAGTACCATTACTGTCACAACAATAATTGAGTGATAAATATTCAATGGTTGAGAGTATATACTCTAGAACAGATACTACTGTAATCACTGTAGCTAAATAAAAACTTATAAGTATTTGAATTATGTTTGATCATTATTTTTATAAAAACTTACGATTGTTTTATTTATGTATATTCAGAATCCCGCCGTATTAAGTGTAAGTATAATCCTAAGGAAGATCATGCATCTCACGTTGCAAGTATAATCTTAAAAGAACAATTAGATCAAACCTAAACTTTTTTTCTTTTTATTTCAATTGTGAAGTTAGAATAAAACCAGACTACAAATAGAAAAACAAGAAAAATAGAATGAAAAAAATGGAATTGAATTAAGGAACATGCAAACGTGAATCCACGTAGAATTAGGTTAGTTTTAAGATTAACGGTTGAACTATAAAGAGACCCGAGTTCGTCGCAAAACAATAAAAAAACATGTGTGCCTGTTCCAAAACAAAGCAAAGGGGGAATTAACATAACAAAACAACCTTGCAAGAAGTCTCTCTTTTCTTGTTTTCCCCCTTACATATAAAAAAATTATGTTTTTATTGCTGTTTTCTTCGTTTCTTCTGTCACCCCCCCTCCCATCCTCTCAATTCAGCCTTTCATAGCTTATTATTATTTTTTTACCATTTGAGTTTTATTTTCTTTTTCGATTGTAGCTTTTCGGGTATGTTTCTAATGCTTTTATTCGATTGCAAATGTTGGAATTCGAATGATTTTGATGTTTCGATATCAATGATTCTGATAAAATCCAATATTTGTGCATACATGCATGCATAGGATGTAGTTACATTTTAATTTTCTATGCAGGAAAAAATGATTTGATTTTGTCCCTGCATGTAAAAGTAACAATTTAACATCCTAAGCTATGTCGTGCTGCGGAGGAGAGGAGGAGGAACTCGACCGTCCACCACCGAACCAATATCAAGCCCCACCTAGTCAATACGGTGGTGGTAATTGCTCCCCCGTCCCCGGCTGTTATATTTCCTTGTAGAATACTCGATTTAAGATTTGTTTATTTATTTACTTTCTACAGCAAGTGGAAGAGGAAGAGGAGAACCGAGGGGTGGCCAAATGACTAAAAGTGGGGCAGATTCTCAGACCATTCTACCAATTGAAATACCAGCCATTCCATTAGAAGAGTTAAACCGGATGACTAACAACTTCGGGCAAGAGTCGTTGATAGGAGAGGGTTCGTATGGCAGAGTTTTCTATGGAGTTTTAAGTGATGGCCAGCCTGCAGCTATTAAGAAACTCGACACCGGTTCTTCTCCCGAACCCGATTCTGACTTTGGAGCACAGGTGAAAACAATGGCACAACCTTTTTTTTTTTAATTCGATCGGTTATGTTGTTGTCGAAAACATTCGGTTGACACGTAAATTTATGATTTTTGTCAGTTATCAGTAGTTTCAAGACTTAAACATGACCATTTCGTGGAGATGTTAGGGTATTGTATGGAGGACAATACCAGAATCTTAGTATATCAGCATGCAACAAAGGGGTCTTTACATGATGTGTTACATGGTAAAATAGACATGCTCGGTTTCACTATTCATCTGTAATGGAAAAAAGAGAATAATTGTTCCTTCTGATTGTTTTTAATTTATTAGGGAGGAAAGGGGTACAAGGGGCTGAGCCGGGACCAGCTCTAACATGGAACGATAGAGTCAAGATTGCATTCGGTGCTGCTAAAGGGCTTGAGTATTTGCACGAGAAAGTCCAGCCTTCGATCGTCCATCGCGATGTGCGATCGAGCAATGTGCTCCTTTTCGATGAGTTCGTGGCCAAAATTGCCGATTTCAACTTGACGAATCAATCTTCCGATACCGCAGCCCGACTTCATTCTACTAGAGTCTTGGGTACCTTCGGTTACCATGCCCCAGAGTTAGTCTTCCATTTTGAACACATTACATAATCTCTCTTTATGCCTTGAATGAGGTATCATATGACATGAAAAGAGATTTTAGTCCAAAAACTCTAAACCGTGTCTGGTTTCTAGGTATGCTATGACAGGGCAAATAACACAGAAAAGTGATGTATACAGTTTCGGAGTTGTTCTCCTTGAGCTTTTGACAGGTAGAAAACCAGTAGATCATACAATGCCCAAAGGACAACAAAGTCTAGTTACTTGGGTATGTCTTATTCTCATCATACATACATTTCCAGACATTTAAAAGGTGTATGTATCAAACTCAGTTCCATTGATTTCAGGCAACTCCAAGATTGAGTGAAGACAAGGTCAAACAATGTGTGGATCCAAAGCTAAACAATGACTACCCACCAAAGGCAATCGCCAAGGTTGTATTTCTCTCTTGTGCTACATTAATCTTCCTATGACTTTCTGCAATTTTAATGAAAAAATGAACTTGAGCAATCCTTTCGGATCGTAATAAGTCGAAGTTCGACGATTTCGAAACTTTTACCATATTCATTTCAAAGTACGATACATGTTTATATGATCTAACTTTACATCCTGATGCATTTGTATTTGGATATTATACATAATATCAGCTAGCAGCGGTTGCAGCACTGTGTGTCCAGTACGAGGCAGACTTTCGGCCAAACATGACAATCGTTGTCAAAGCTCTTCAGCCTCTTCTAAATGCAAAACCAGCAGGAGCGGAACCTCCTCCAGCATCATAATATATATATATACACACACACACATATATACAGACTCACACATGACACACACATATATATATATATATATGTTATATTTCCGACATAATAAGCAGTAGCAAAGGCTTGTGTAGTAGTAACTCTTTTCTTCATGTTTTGTAATCTGGTTGTTTATGATCAAATATATTTCCCTGTAAGGGTTTTACTTTGACTGAAGATGATGATATTGTTTCTTGGAGATTCAGTAATAAGTGGTATCATCTTAAAACGGATTGCAATGTAATTTTTTTGGTCTAAACTGTATTAAAGTGTTGCTATTTGTTCATCTGCGAAGTTTTCAATCTTTATTTTTTGGATTTGCTATATTTTTCCTGCTGTTTTTGTTAAGGGTAATAATTATTTATGGGTCTAAATCATCTATCTTTTTCTCGTACCTTCATTTGTGTCCGCTTCAAATTAGTGAATTTAGGGCGTAGGTTTTAAGGTTTTGGTTAGAGGTTTTGGTTATGGTTTAAGGAGTTAGGAGTAGACTGTATTTTTTAGGGTTTAGAGTTTATTTTTTTTGAAATTTAGGGTTTAGAAAATAAGGGTTAGGGATTTAAAAGTCCTTTTTTAAAATTTTTAACTAGAGGCATGAATGGAGACATAATAAAGAGGCGGGGGATTTTTACCCATTATTTAGGCACTGAATATAGTGTTGATTTTGTTATAAACAGGTCATTCAAGTCATTTTGGCTTTAATTATAATCGGTTTAAATTCGATTTAGATCGGTTCAAGTATAGTTTAAATTTTCGGTTTTAGTTTGGGTCTATGATGATTTTGATTCCGGTATCGTGTCAAACTGGTTAATATCAATTCGATTATTTTAGGGCCGGATCAATTTCAGATTAACAACATATCAATCACTTCCAGTCATGTTTTCAAGCTGAGTTAGATCTTTACACTATATATGCTTTGTATAGCATGTATATTTAGCTTTTTAGTGAAATATGTTCACATTTGATCTTTTTTTTTATTTTAATATTATTTATTTATTTTGGGTTGCCTTCGGTTCAATTTACTTTTCAGTTTGGGTGAAATCAGTTCAGGTCCATTCAATTTAGTTGAAAATCAGTTTGAGGTCATTTCTACTTCAACTAAAATTTGAATCGATTTTGATTTAGTTTTTTGTTTCGAGTTTTGAGTTATCATATTAGAACCAATTTCAAGTCTTGATTTAAGTAAATTAGTTTAATTCTCTCGAATCTCAAATCAAATTTATCAGGTCTATTATCGGTATAATTTAACATTTTGTTTTTAGGATAAACTAATATGGAGTTAATTTTCTTATTAAAAATATTGAGTTGATTTTGTTTAGGCACTGAAATATGGATTTTTTTTCATAAGGGTAAATTAATAATTTGCTTTTACCGACATCGTTGATTACCCACAATTAGGAATGATAATACATCGGATTATATAAAGTTTAAATCAATTCAATTAATAATCGACCTCTTAGATTAATCCAAGTCCGAATCTATATCCGATTATATTGTATTCAAATCTGATCTAGATAAATATTTAAATCCAAATTCAAATCCGAATATTCATATCCAAATAATTTTTTTTTAAAGTGAAAGCTCAAAATCTTCAACAAATTTCTTTGAAGATAATTATTTTTTATCAAACAAATATTTTAATTAATAACACAAATAAATTTAAAAAATATTAAAACTCAATAAACAAATTAAAAAAAACTACTTAAACTTTAACTTTAAATAACTTAATTTAATCACTTTTAATATAATTTTAGTGTTAACACCAAATCAATCAAAACATAATTTGTACACTAAATTAACAAGTTAAAATTAAAACTAAATTTCTTCAATAGAAACGAATTATATTACTCATTTGATTCTAAATTTCTACTAAATTTTAATCTTTATCGTATTAGATATGTTTAATTTATTTTTATGCTAGTAATCATTTAAAACAAGTAAAATGAAAAAAGAATCTCCCACTGCAGCAACTGCACTCCAAGTGATACGGTGGTAAGAAAATTTTTATAAAAAAAAATCCGTAGAGAAAAGCGTAGAAAGAGAAATTTAGGGTTAGTTTTTTTTATATATTTTTTATAAGTTATTGGGTTTGACTTTATATTTTATTTTAAGATTTATAAATTTTAAATAATTTATTTTAGAATAAAATATGGATTGGATTTGAGTTCGAATTTAATCGAACTAAGACATGGATCAGATTCGGATTATATTTGGATCCAATCCTTGTATAATCCATATCCAATTCATCTCCTATTACGATTCGGGTTTTTTTGAATTCGGATTTAGATTTTTAAATCAGATTTGGATCGAATTTTTTTCTTCGGATCAAATCGAATTCAGATTAAATTGTCATCCCTACACACAATTATTTTTTTGTTAATTACTAATGAGGAGGCTAATATGACTCACATCTAACGGAGATAATAACAATTTTGATCATTCATATTTATATATTTATCAATTTAATAATAATTTTAAATAACTTAATAAAATTAGTACCAATATTATCACATATATCAATTTTATTTTAATTCAAAAAAATTAATAAATTAAACCATTAATATTTATTTTTTATCAGATTAGTCCCTATTTCTTACACATTCTAACAATTTAATCCTAACTTAAAATAACTCAATTAATTCAACTCCTCACAATTAAAATTCCTATCAATTTACTCCACAAATAAATTATCATCCAACAACTGCATCGAAACCAATCGACCACTTAATAAAACAAAATTTAACCATTTTAAAAAAAAACATATTACTTAAATATATATTTTTTTCGTAAAAAACAAAATTTAACCCATCGAAACCAATTTAACCGTGTCTTAGTATTGTCTTGGGTGTCATTTTGAGCATTAAATCATTTTTTTTCTCTTTAAACCATAATTCGAATATCTCAAGAAACTATCCAAAATCAACCCATATCTTAAATTGTATTTTATTTGATCAATAAGACGATAATATTAATTATTATTTTTTTAAGGTTGGATCTGACGACGTCACGACTGATCAAGATGGCGCTTATTTGTTATTACGATGATCTTTCTTGCTTTAGACCCTCAGATTGAATATGGATACGCGATTTGCGCTCGTGAATAGTTTACCGCGACGCTCTGTTCTGATCTGCGTTTCTCAGTGATCTTCATAGATTAATCCTCTTTTGGTTCGTTTACTGATACAATCAGATTTGTTCGTATATATCTTTTCGATCGAATCTTTGGATAAGTTTTAAACTTTTTCATGTATGGTCCTTGTCTGATCTAGAGTGGCTAGTTTTAAGAAAATGATCAAATTATATTTGTAGTTTACAATGATAATCGTAAACCATTATTATAATATTGAGTATTTTTTTTTATTAATAAAATTAGCTCCATTTATTAAAAAATTAAATATTAAAAAAATAAAAAAAAATAACATATCATTGTTGATGTAGAGAAAGAAATGACGTGAAAAATTGAAAAAAAATCTACAGAAGTATCACCGTTAATTTTTATGGTCAGTGACCAAACAGGAGAAAACCCTCGTAAAATTATGACGTTTTTGTAAAACATATGTTGTGGGTAAAAAATTCCGAGTCGTAAATTTTATAAAATTTGATAGATTTTTATTTGGTACTAATTCTAGTAAGATTAGAATTAAATTTAAAATTTAGGTTTTGATTATATCTACGATTGAGATCAGATCTTGATTTTTTAAACCAGGTATCCGATGGGTACATACCGAGATTAATACCAAATAAAATCAAAATGATTGAGAAAGTTTGATAAGAAAAATAAATACAATACATATTTGGTATTGTATAAATATTATGACTATTATTAGTTTAAAAAATTTTAATTTTTAAGTCTATAATATTATAATTTTATTATTTAATATTATAAGGTTGATGATTGAAATTTTTTTCTCCAATTACTCAAAATTTTTAAGAATAAACTAATTAACCGAGTACCTGGTATTAGAACTGGTTTTCACCAGTAACGAGACAGGTTCTTAAAATTTATGGTTCGGTGTGATCGGGACCGAGACTGATTCTAATTTTCAGAAACTGATGGTTACCAGGACCAAAATCAATTTTGTTTAAATTGGTCGATACTCGGTCTTATCCACCCCTAATGTGCGGTGACCAAAGTAGTAATTAGGTAACAATATTGTGATTAATATTGTAGTTTATCCATAAATAAAACACCGCGATTTTATTTATTTAGTTATGAAAAATTTATAACGTACATCGATTACACGTTAAATATCATCAACCCTTGATATTATTAATTATTATTATAAATTATTTTAAATAAAGTTTTAATTAAATTAATCATGCAATAAACCTCCAAGATTCTTAACTTTTATTTATTAATTTAAATATATTCATCGATGTTTAATGTTAATGATATTTGATGTCACTCACCGATCGTGATAGACTCGTCCTTTATTTATTTACTTTTTACCTCGGATAGTTAAAAACAGTAATGTAACAGTCTTGTTTTCCAATTTAACCGTCCCCACTTTACCCCATTGCCAAACAAAGCATCCTCTCACAAATCTTCCCTCACTGATTTTCTCCTAGAAATATAAAAGGAAATATGCAGCACCAAATCTGATCCTCCTCCACAATCATCATCTTCTTCTATTTTTCGATTTTCAATTTTCCTTTTTTTTTTTCCGATCTATTTCTCAAATTCAATCCGATTTGATTTTTGGATCATCATTGTTGTTTAATCCGATTCAATTTTATTTCGTTAAATCCGATTCAATTTTGTCGAATTTTAGGATCGGTAAAACAAAAACGGAATTGAAGGACGGGAATGGAAAGATTGGCTTACAATCATAAAGCAAAGAGAGATTGAGAAATCAAAGGATGCCGGGATTAGCGCAAAGAAATGAGCAATATAGTAATGCGTTTTGGTCTAAACATAATGACGATGTTAGCTACAATCAGCTGCAGAAGGTATTCGGTTTTCAATTTTTTTTTTCGCTTTATTATGTTCTGTTTGGGTTATATTTTTGTATTCTTTTTGTTATATAATTGTTTATACTGAATTGAGATTGAATTTTCTGTTTATGATTTAATGGGTAATTTGAGTTTGGATTGGATCTTAATATATTGGATCTTTGATTCTTATTTATTGTTTACTAGATCCAGTTTGGAGAAGTTATTTAATTTTGAATTTGTGCCAGTTTTCAATCTAGTATTGGATTTCTTATATAATGAAATCTGCTGTTTGCTTAGAGGCGCTAGACGTAGTTGCCTATTTTTTTTAGAACCAAGCCACTGATATTTTAGTGATATTCCTGGTTTTGAATTGAGTATTGGGAGTAATTGAAACTAGAAGTTTGATAATTAACTTCCATCATTGTGGATTTTCTTTATAGGCTTTGTTTAGCTCAATGCGACTTCCGGCTGTTGTTTATTGTCTTTCCTTTTCTTTCTACTTTTGGTTGTCAAACAAAAGTGATTGAGGAATCGGGAATTTCAGAAATGGTGTATTTTTCCTATTAGCAAGTTAGGATGGAGCAACCGAATGGTCAGAATGTGGAAATTCTGATTTTGAATCACATGAGATGTGCTTTTTTTCCTATTAGAAAACAAGGATAGAACATCCAAATGGTTAGAAACCTAGAGTATGAAACTCCAATTTCAGTTAACAAGAATTTTTGCTTTTCTTACTAACAAATAAGGATGTAACAGCCAAATAGTTAGAATGTGAAACTCCAATTTTGAATCATAGTTTTAAATCCTTAAGCTGGGAGTTGTCAGGCTCTATGTCATAAGTTAGAGCTACACCCTGTTGTGTAACCCAAGACCTAGCCCTTCTCTTCATTTATCTCTCCTTGCTCCTAGTTTATGAAAAAAAGAGGGGTACAATAGATTATGCAATTTAATGATGGATATGTTTTATAAATATGTGATTTATTGATTTTATTTCTGATCTCTCACTAAGAGATTTGGTTATGTTTTATAGTTCTGGAGTGAGCTGTCACTGCAAGCAAGGCAGGAGCTCCTTAGAATTGATAAACAAACCCTCTTTGAGCGAGCTCGCAAGAATATTTACTGCTCCAGATGTAATGGGCTTCTGCTTGAAGGTTTTCTGCAGATAGTCATGTATGGAAAATCCTTGCAGCAGGAGGGAGTAGCTGGTAACCTTCATCACTACAGGTCAGGAGTTGCAAAAAATGGAACTGATGGTGGATTGAGTGTGACAAATGGAACACAAGATGAAATTCAAGATCCATCCGTTCATCCTTGGGGAGGTTTGACGACAACTCGTGATGGTTCATTGACACTTCTTGACTGCTATTTGTGCCCGAAGTCACTTAAGGGTCTACAAAAAGTTTGTATTGATCAAGTTGTTTTCTCTGAGCATGTTTTCCCTTTTTCTTCTAGTTGTTGACGTTTCAGTTGAATCAGGTGTTTGATAGTGCACGTGCAAGGGAGCGGGAGCGCGAATTGCTGTATCCTGATGCTTGTGGAGGGGGAGGTCGGGGTTGGATAAGCCAAGGAATTTCTAGTTATGGAAGAGGCCATGGAACAAGAGAAACATGTGCACTGCACACTGCCAGGCTTTCTTGTGACACCTTGGTGGATTTCTGGTCAGCTCTTGGAGAAGAAACTCGGCGATCACTTTTAAGAATGAAGGAAGAGGATTTTATTGAGAGGCTCATGTACAGGTGTGTTTGTGGCTCTTCTTTATGGCTAAATGTGTTTCATTTGTTATATTGTTTACTAGCAAACATAATGAAGACAGATGACCGTAGATCAAACAGCTCTCAGTGGAGCTAAAAGTATAAGACTTGTGGTGGGAGTGTTAGAAATATAATGAAGAAAAAAAGGTTATGTATGATGGCATTCAAGACACGAAACCTTTCAAGTCTGGAAACCACAACCTTGAAGATCCATCTATTCCTAACGGCTTTGAAGGCAGAACTTTATTTTCAGTGGAGCTAAAAGTATAAGACTTGTGGCGGGAGTGTTGGAAATATAATGAAGAAAAAAGTTCTGTTTGATGGCTTTCAAGACATGAAACCTTTAGTCTGTGAACCACAACCTTGAACATCCATCTATTCCTAACAGCTTTGAAGGTAGAACTTTCTAAAATACATGCAATACCTCAGTTTCGCTAACTGAGGACAGTTAGCCCTAATGTTTTTTTTTTTTCAAGAAACAAAGTTGTGGTAATGGGAATAGCTAATCTTATCCAAAATATTCCATATTGAAGGTGATCAAAAGAAAAGTCTACAATCTTTCTGAGAATGAAAGCTATGTGATCTTAGAGCCTGGATTTATGAACAGTTGATGAATAAATCTCTCTCTGTTTCACCCCCTATAATATTTTTTCCTTCTTCTGAATAGTCAAGTAAAAGCTGTCCAGTCATTTACCAGAGGAGAAGCCAGAGTAAAGATTTGATGAAATGGATGGTCTCTTTTCCTTGTTACAACAAATTCAAAACGGAACTTTGCTATCTTGAGGTTGTGACAAGATATGGAAACTGTATTATTGATGAAGCTACCCCAAATATCTCTGATTTGTTTCAGTCTGTTCCAAGTGAGTCTTATGGAAGACGGGCTGGGAGGGAGATTTGGATTTTGAAACCCCTGAACTGCTTGGTAGTGGAAGACGGATACACTGTTTGCATCAGTTTTCTGCAGTACTCGCATGCTTATTATCCTTATTGTTACTTCAATTCTTTAAATATTTGCTGTCATGACAGAGTCAAATGTTTCTGTCTTTATCTCAGGTTTGACAGCAAAAGGTTTTGCAGAGATTGCAGAAGAAATGTTATCCGTGAGTTCAAGGAGTTGAAGGAGCTAA
This sequence comes from Abelmoschus esculentus, assembly GCA_035048815.1. Taxonomy (NCBI): domain Eukaryota; kingdom Viridiplantae; phylum Streptophyta; class Magnoliopsida; order Malvales; family Malvaceae; genus Abelmoschus; species Abelmoschus esculentus. The sequence goes on from JAUCBN010000041.1 coordinate 12,096,807, forward strand.
AGCGCATGCGTAGAGAACCTAGATGCACTAGTTGGTTTTGTGTTGCTGATACAGCCTTTGTGTATGAGGTGCTGCTACTGTATCTTAACCTTTTAGTGCACTGGCTATCATTTGATACTATCATGTTCATCTCTTATTTTAATTGTTCATAAAGAATGTATACCCTAAGTGTTTCCCTTCTCTCCTTACTCTTTGCGAATCCCCAGGTATCTGATGACACAGTCAAGGCTGATTGGCGCCAAACTTTTGCCGATGCTATTGGAACTTACCATTACTTTGAATGGGCAGTTGGAACCGGGGAAGGAAAATCAGATATTATGGAATTTGAAAATGTTGGCATGAGTGGAAGTGTTCGAGTCAGTGGTTTGGATCTTGATGGCTTGAGTTCATGTTATATTACCTTGAGGGCCTGGAAATTGGATGGCCGCTGCTCTGAAATTTCTGTAAAAGCCCATGCATTAAAGGGGCAACAATGTGTGCATTGCAGGCTTGTAGTTGGAGATGGTTATGTAACAATCACAAGGGGTGAAAATATTAGAAGATTTTTTGAACATGCCGAAGAGGCTGAGGAAGAAGAGGTAGTTCATACTCTGTGAGGCTTAGGGAAAAATGTTTGGACATTAGAGAAGTTGAAACTTTAGCTCATTTTTTCAGGATGATGATTCCATGGACAAAGATGGAAATGAGATAGATGGTGAATGCTTCCGTCCCCAAAAGCATGCGAAGAGTCCCGAACTTGCTCGAGAGTTTCTTCTTGATGCGGCTACTGTTATATTTAAGGAACAGGCATGTTCTCCTTTGTTATGCTTTAGAGTCTTGCAATATTCCTGGTATTCTTTTCATAAAAAATTAAAACTATCTGTTTAGAATAATGCTGTCATTAGGAAGGTAAAAAACTGGTGTATACAAACAACTTGATGTATCTAGCAGCTAGTTATTAGTCATACTTTCATCCAATTGTTTCTTGAAAGAACACTGTTTCAATTGTTGTTTTAATGTCTCTTGTTATTTAGAGGAGCAGGGTAATGAGAGAATTAAGTTGTCTTTAGTTAAACTTCAATAAGGATAAGCAATTGCTTTAACTTGATGCTTTGAATCACCTATATGATCAATAAATAAAGTTGAGAATATTGATACTTTGTTTGAAAACTATTACAATAGGATGTTCGTCATAGTATAGGTACTCTGCTGGGCGAAGTAAGGCAATTAATTTGTGTTGTAAGCAATGATATAATGAGACAAGAATGACTTTAAGGTTCTAAACTGGCTCCATGCTGTTAGTTTGTTTGGAGACAAATGCTAATATGGCATCTTGTTAGTTCTTGGAAATTGTCAAACAAATCATTTGCAGGTGTTCAACCTCATTCCCCTTTGCTCAAATTCATGTTAATACAGGGGCGGTAGCACACTTTTATGTGAGAAAATCAAAGTTTTGGGTGTAGTTTATAAAGATACCATTTCTAAGAAATAATAAGCAGTGGTTACTCAGTCTAAAGGAGTGAAATTTCACTAAAGATTTTGAATAGAGAAGAACACCAGAATTTGCCTTGTTGGGAAGTAGGGGTTGATCCTAGTTTCATAGTGATCTGTTTTGAGAAGGGACATCGAACACTATAATTAAGTGAGGTCATCTACAATCAAGGATAATGAGATCAAATTTAAGGCTACATAAATCTCCTCTTCTGATATAGGTGATTGCCATAGTTTGGAATTTCTTAAAAGAAATGGTTTGCTTATATACATGATTAAGAAAAGTTTTAAAAGATCTTTTAAGTAACTTGATCCCGGCGTTAAAATGAGTTTGTGTTACTTCTAAAACTTGATGGAAATTAGAATAGACTTTGTGCTTTGTTTGGTGATTCTTGTGGGTTGGGTTGTGTCTAGTGGCACGACAACCATACAAGTCAAATACTGTTTCAGTTGTTTGTTTTTGCATTAACGATTGCATTTTGATTTTCAGGTTGAAAAGGCTTTTAGGGAAGGAACAGCACGCCAGAATGCACACAGTATCTTTGTTTGTCTCGCAATAAAGCTGTTGGAGGAACGTGTTCATGTTGCGTGCAAGGAAATTTTTACTTTGGAAAAGCAGGTCTGGATAATTGGGCATACCTCAGGATAGGCTTTCCTTTCTTCTTATTAGTAGATATAGGAGGCTACTTTCAATTTTTGATAAATATCACTAACATTAAATGATTCTACAGATGAAGCTTCTTGAAGAAGAAGAGAAGGAAAAGCGTGAAGAAGAAGAACAGAAGGAGAGGAAAAGAACAAAAGAACGAGAGAAAAAGCTCAGGAGAAAGGAGAGACTGAAAGGAAAAGAAAGAGAGAAAGATAAAAAATGTGCAGAGTCAAGCATTGCACCTGCTGCTCCTGATTTATCCAAGGAAGTATCTTCAACAAATATCGAGGTTGAAGCAAATATTGCTATTGATTGCAAAGACTCCGTGAGTGAAACAGGTGATATGATTGTGTCTAGACCGGGTTCTCTAGATGATCCAGGAGAACAGTTTTTAGATGAGCATTCGACTTCAAGTTTGCAAAGTCACTCTTTTGGTAGTCCTGACGGAGAAGATGCAGAAGTAAAAGATGTAAATGACTCTTTCAACATGGAACAATCAAAATTTTCTCGACAGAGATTGAAATGCAAGGATGGTCAATTTGATTCATCTCTGAAATGGTCTGATCGGCGTCGGTTTGCTGTTTCTGAAACTGCTCCTGTTAATAGATGTGAAGCTAAATGTAAAAGTGAAAACTTTGAGCTTCCTTCAAGGAGCATCGATGGATTAAATAGACAGTCCAGGATAAGCAGTGCAAAGTCCAATATCCGGAATTGTGGTGTTAAGTATAATGAAAAGTTTCAGTTTCCAAACAGTCACAGTGACAGATATGAATTTTGCAGTTGTGGCGAACACAATGAGTACAGAGTCAAGATTGAGCCATATGTTTCTGCTACTAGAGTAGGCCGAGAACCAAAGTCTGTAAGCAAGTCAAAATCTGCATTGGATATGTCCAAGCAAGTATGCCGTGGTAACAAGTATAATCAACAAGAGTACATGCGCGGAGAATGTGGAAGACTGAAAAATAAACATATTGCAGGAAACAACCCTTCTGGTCGAGATTCACTTCTTTCCAAGAAAGTTTGGGAGCCAGCAGAAGCCCAGAGAAATTACCCCCGGAGCAACTCTGATACGGATATTACTCTGAGGTCATCTACTTACAGTGAAGGACCTGAACCTGATCATAACTTTGCTAAGTCATCTGGTGAGACATGCTCAAGCAAAGCTAGTGTAAATTTGGGAGAAACTAATCATGAGCATAGCAAAGTTAACAAATCAAGCACCCTTGCAACAGATGGGGACTGTCATGTTGAAACACAGGATAGATGCTCTTTGAGTAATGCAGCGGCATCCAAGGAAGTTGGAGTTTGTCCTAATAGAAACCCTACCTTAAATGGAATTTCTCCTACAATGAGTAGCACTTCTAGTTCTGATAACTGCTCTTCATTCCTTAGTGAAGGAGATAGCAATACCTCCTCTTCGAATCATGGAAACTTAGAATCTTCATCATCAGATTCTGAGGAGGCCAGTCAACAATCAGACGGGAAAGATACTTCAATCTCCATTCAAAATGATTTTTCCGAGCATCAGGTGAAAGCAATTGATAACATACAGCATGCAAATGGAGGGGTTGCTTCAGAGAAACATATGTTTCAAACCCTCCACTCACCTGATGGGAGAGATTCTTCAGTCTGCATTCAAAATGGTTTCATCGAGTGTCGAGTGAAAGGAATTGATAAAAAACAGGATGTCGGTGTAGAGATTGCCTTGGAGAGCCATGAATTGTCTGCACATTCACCAGATGGTGAAGGGAACAAGGTTTCCGGAAACCCACAGACAACCATTGAAATTTCTGATGGTGAAAAATCAACTGCTCTTATGGATTCTCAAAATCAAGGCATGTTTCAACCAGTCCATAACCAACCTATACAATTTCCTGTATATCAAGCTCCTTCAACCATGGGCTATTACCATCATAATCCTGTTTCCTGGCCTGCAACACCTGCTAATGGATTAATGTCTTTCCCTCCTCCGAACCCTTACTTTTATACCAACCCTCTTGGCTATGGTTTAAATGATAACTCAGGTTTATGCATGTCATATGGAACTCTGCAGCATTTTGGTACCCCCCTGCTTAATCCTAGTCGAGTTCCAGCCTATCAACCGGTTTCAAACGCCAACAGCTTGTATGCCAAGGATCATATTCAGGTTCTCAAGCCTGTTACAACAAAAGAAGAAGCTTTCACCAAAGTTAAAACCGAGAAGTTTACTCCTGGCAGGTTGCATACGATAGAGCAAGCAGCAAATGGACCAGGTAGGCGAAATGATGTCTCTTCCAACTCACACAGGGATGACACTAGCTTTTCCTTGTTCCATTTCGGTGGACCGGTGGCTCTTTCAACATCATGCAAATCTAACCCCACCCCTCTGAAAGACGATATCGCCGGAGAGCTTTCGTCTCAATTTTCAGCGTCTCAGTTTGAAAATGACCATGGCTGCAATAAGAAAGAGACTAGTATCGAAGAGTATAGTTTGTTTGCAGCGAGTAACGGCATAAGGTTTTCGTTCTTCTAATATAATCCGTTAGGTACAGGCGACTGTTTGGCCTTTCAGTCCCTCCCTTTATTTCACAGAAAATGGACGTTTGAGAGTACTTTGTAATTCAGCATACAATAATCTTTACTGTGAAAGGAAATCCAATTTTAGTTTATAGTTTCTGTGCTAGAAGTTTCTCATCGTTTTCTTCTTCCTCTTCCTAAATTGTAGAGGATGAAAATGCTGGTTTGAGGCTTTCTGTATTTTTGTTTTGATTAATGAAGCTTTGCAGGTTTGAGATTTTGCTTTCATTTCCCAACTGTTTCGGATTCTTTTTAAATTTTATTTATTTTAAACTAGTGTTTGTATTTATAAGCCAACTCTAAATACCAAGGCTTTGTTTTTCGTTGAAGTTTTAAATCGGGTTTTAGGGTTAAATGAGTGTCTGTAGAAGTCAGATATTTTAGTTGTTTCAAAACAGTCGTTTAAGAAAAATTTAACAGATTTAACAGATGAATGGGCGTTTAAAGTCAAATGTAAATTGTTTGAGGTTGTTGCTGGTAAATGCACGTTTATCGCCGAAACAACAAAAATGCAGCTTTATCTAAAATCAAAGTTATTTATTTACAAGTCAACGAGCACTAATGTCTATTGAGCTTAATTTTTCAAAATGAAATTTGATCTAGCTTAAACTCAACTGATTAGCATCTTAATGCTTATGATCATTCAAATATATCAAACTTAATAGAATATGTTTTTATATTTAATAAAAATTAAATTCATCATTTGAACTCAATTATAAATAAAGTTTTAAGTCTAATATAAAAAACCAAACATATTTTTTATTAATTAAACAAAGAAAAATATATATTTTTCATCTTTCCGATTTTCTTTCCTCTACCAAGAGAACCTAAGTTCCTTTCATTTGTGGGTGAAATTTTACCAGGGAACCATAATTTGTAAAACCCCAAAGCTTTGATTCATCAATGAAGATCACAGTTTTAAGTAAAAATCCCAAAAAGAAAATAGAATGTCAGCTGTTTGCCTTGGTAAATTTCAAAACAGCAAGATAAAATCCAGGTTCATCTACAAATTCAGTCATCTCAAAGGAATGGTCAGCTGCGACTTTCTGTAACGTCTTTTTCTCCGGCAAGTTTCCGATTATAATGTCAGGGAATTGTTTCCGTTGTTGCTCTAACATTTCCCTTCCCAGGGGATAGCTAATCACCACTCTTGCACCTATAAGAAAGCAACAGTCAGAATCTCTCATAACACAGGAAGCAACAAATGAACACAATGGCTTAAACTGCGGTTATATAGACTCGATTGTTGAATACCGATACACATCCGGTATCACTCATCAGCATGTTCAATTTTGTTTTCCGGTTTATTTGGAGAGTTCTAGACAGCAAAATGTTCAAACCCAACATTTTATTATTAGATCAGACAGGTATTGCCTTCTAATCATGGAAATATAATAGTTACAGCACACACAGTATATGAACAAAGCAAAAAACTCTTCAAGGACTAAATGTAAGAAATTAAATGTGAATCGAAATGTGCATTACCCGGTGAACAACGTTTAGCCATTGCCGCAAAGATCTTATCGAGTTCGAAAGGCAAAGCAGGCAGGAAATAGAGAAATACAACATCCAATGGAGACCATTTCTCAGGCACATAAATCAATTCCCCTTGCCAACACTTAACCTCATCATATTTTTCTTTAATCATAGCCAACTCAAATATAGAATCATGGACTACAAGCAACAATTGGCTAGGTGACGATTCAACTAAATGATCCACGAATCCTTCTGAACCGACTGAAACTAGAACCCTAGAAGTGTCAGATATATTTCCAGCAGATGTGATGCGTTCAATATTCTGTTTAGCTTGTTCGGACTTTAACTCATCTGAATCAAGAAACGACCAATCTTTTTCATTAAAATCTTCAATGTTGATAACTGAAACCACCCCCTCACTCGAAGCATTTGCATCTCCAGCTAATGCCTGGTGATTGTATAGTGACTTATGAGAAAAACTGGGCTGAAGAGAAAGACAAAAAGGGTATAGATCACAATGGGAGATTCGACTAATACGTTGAGGCCGAGACTGAAGTTTAGGAAAGGATCTATGGGAAAGTGAGGGAAGGAGTACAGAGGAAGGTACCAGGAGTGACCCCATTGAAGCTTAACTACCTGTTCAATAATTGTGATAATTTTGGTCAAAATCGAGCAAATACAAGCAATTTTAGAATACCCTTAAGATGTATGAGTTTGATTGTTCATTCTATCATTGCTAATTTTCAGTAAATTTTAAGAAGATCAAACATCCCTTCCACACTACCCTCCTGCCATCAACAACAGTAAAATGTGAATGCTTTATGTTTAAACCATAAACTCAAAAAGTACAAGATACAAATATGACATGAAATTATATATATATATATATATATATATATATGACATGTTGAACAACATGAAAACGTTAAGCATACAAGAATTACTAAAAATCTACGTAATATCAAGCATAATCAGATAGCTAGGGAACTCTTATTCTTATGAATTTAATGAAATAATACTATCCAATCAGATAAAATCTGGGTACCCATAATTCAGCATAAGCTATTATGCCCAGACCTTGTATGGAAAAAGAGAACACCAATTCCATACAAGTGTCTGTAGAAAAACAAGGTTATTTGCAGAGGACCCCAAATTATTTATATTCCATAAAACCTACTGTTTCAAAATGTTTGAAATATTTTCACAATGTTTAAGAATTTTGAAGAGAAATACATAGGAAGAGAAGAGAAGAGAAGAGAATCAAATTAACCTGGCAAAGCAACTTCCTTGAGGCATGAACACAGCAGTGTCTGGTGGTTTACAGGTTTAGGAGAAGATAAGGAGTGGACTCGGAGCTGAATGGGAAGCCCATATTGTTTTGAGTTTCGGATAATTGGGCTCGAATGCTCACTCATTGGATCCAAGGTATCCCTTACTTGAAAGAATTTATCCCTAGTAACAGTCTGATTTATTTTAAACAAAAGGTTATTATTCCATATACAAACGATAAAAATAAGAATTTTATACAAGTATTTTAATTTTAAGATTTAAAATTTAATATTATTGATTTAAGTATATAAATTTTGAATTTAGAAATATGATTAGAATATAAAATTTGGAGTTATAATTTAAATTATATATGTTAAAACCTAAACTGTAAATTTTAACTATAAATCCTAAATTATAAACTCCTACAAATTAAATCTTAAACTAGATCTCTAGATCCCAAGACTAAAGCTATCGTAGAAATTTTTTTTCACCGTCAGTGTATATATTTTTCCTTATTTTAAACCAACAATAAAATAAAAATAATTATTTTTTAAACCTCGAAAACATTTAATGATATGAATCGTAAATTCAGATCTCAAGGGCCTGGATTGAAATTATTTAAACCGCAAGTTAATGGAATCTTAAGTAATTTTGATTTTTTTTTAAAAAAAATTCACATTCGTCGGCTAATAATTTTGTTGCCGGGGTTAGTGGTATGAACTATAATAATAATAATAATAATAATAATAATAATAATAATAATAATAATAATAATAATAGGAAGCTGAAATTATGTCAAATTAAATGTAGGGACTAAATTTTAAATGTAGTATAAAAAATAATACTTTAACCATTTTGTAATGATTAAATTAGATACCCCAGGCCTAGATGATGAATCCTCTGCACCTTCAAAAATACCTTTTTTTCACAGCAAATGAAGCTCTTGCATGTTTATCTATGTATATGCACATCCAAAAGGAAATTTATCATAAAAAAACAATGGATGGAAATTACAAAAATGAACACATTCTTCAAATATTTAAAATAAAGATCAGAAGTACATCAGAAATGGTGGGGAGGGGGGTGAAAAGGAAGAAAAGGTATGGTACTTGTTTTGCCTTTCATTTTCCCATGGCCAGGAATCTACAGTTCATATGATTCCCAGGGTTTTATTTAGAAAGTGAGCAACAAAAGTAAAATGGAAAATGGCATACCTATAATTGTGACTGGAAACTACTCCATTCTCATCTCTCATGCAACCACGGAAGAAGAGTTCATCTCGTTCAGAATGTGGTAGTACGTGAAGAAATCAGAAGTGCTACGGAAGCCAGGAATGAAGTCGGAAAAGAATCTCAAAACAGCGGCCAGGTGTTGTGAGTCATTGGAGGTAAATGCTGCTTCCAGAAATAGCGAGGGACGAACGGTAGTCACCTGAAACAATTTAAACTATGATTTGGTGGAATGCATTATGTTTACTTGGATTCAGGTGCGAATGTCGGATGTGCTGGACAATGGTATGTTTAGATTTTTCAAAGTTTTCCATGCATTTGGAGGATCCTTGGAATATGCAACCTAATGTTTAGGAATATGCAAAGTGGAAAATATGAAACAAAAACCACCAAACATAAAGCAAATTTACCAACTTTTGGTGAAACCATGTCCAGGTCAACTCATGAAAGCCTAACAGATCTCAGAAAACTTTAATAACCATGGCAGGATGAAGCAATATTACGCATACGGTTCTAGATTCATAAATCTGTCATTTTATAAACATCTAACAAATTTATTTTAGAATGCAGTCATCTAATAAAGGATTACCTTATGCTTCCGTGCATATCGTAAAGCTTCAAGATAATATCCATCTTGCACTAGTAACAATACATAATCCTGATGTAAAGAAAGCTGTCTCAGCATATCCGAGCCCAGTTTCCTAATTTGAGAATTCTGACGACCAGATTCTAGCAGCTGTAAAGCAACTTCTTTTGAGGGCTCAATAATCTGAAACAGACAAAATTATACTCTTAAAAGGTTAAAATCTATATTCAAACATCAATTCTTTCATTCTTTTTACAAGGAACTCTTAAAAGGAGACTTGTAAACCTTGTTTATGACAAACAAACTAAGTTCTGCATATTGCTCGCTGCGGGCCAGTAGTTGAATAGTTAACACGAACAGATTTGGATGCACTTTGACCTTTTCCAAATTGGCACTGCAGAAAGTAAACACACAAGATTTCACGGAACAAAGTACAAACCAAATTCACACCTCCTTTCCATATGAGTACCATAATCATGAGGTCAATAAGCAATGGTTTAGCTTGGTTTGTGCATTTATCATGCATTTAATATTCTGCTACCTGCTCTTGACGTAGTTATATTTTGTTTTGCTCCCCACCCCCCACCCACACACACACACACACACACCAAGCAGCATTATAACTTCTCTAAAATGGAAGGCTAGCTGTATCTTGTTAGAGTTTATTTTATGCATATATATACACATATATATTATACACTTCTAAGTTCTAAGGAATTAGATAAGGCCACAAAATTTGCTGCTCAGTTGAAGGGCAGGCCAAGGACTTCCTCACAGTAGCCAGGACACGATTTATTGAATAGCCTATGTTTCCATTGGCCACATAATGGCTAAGAGAACATGATTAGACAACAAGTGTATCGGCAATGGGGGAGCTTTGTTTATATATCCAGAATATGACTATAGAAGCTCTTTAGAAGATAAGCCCATTTTAAGAATCCTTTAGAATTGTTATACACAAGAGTCCTACACCACTTCAAATGATCATCATACCTTCGAAAAAGCTCAAGAATGATGGAAACTAGATAAGAAGGCTCCCCAATCATCTCTTCCTCAATAGGAGCAAAGACAAATTCGTACATCTCATCAGGTGAAATTGCAGGTGAAATGAGTTGGGACTCCTGTTGCTCAGAAACACTAGCATTTAACGGATTATCAGTGGTCGAACTTTCAGCACCTGCATCCACTTTGCCACCCTCAAATTGAGTATCATTTGAGCTGATTTTCGATGGTTCAAAGCTGGAATTATCCTCCATCTCTGAAGATGAATTAGTTGAAGGCCTACCGACAGATACACTGTTGACTCTGGAAGCAGATTCGTGTTGGATGGATTTTCCATGTCCATCTGTTCTGCCAGTGTTTACATCTATGCCTTGCCCTGGTCCACTCACATTTGACACACTTGAAGGGGTCCTCTCAGTCTTTATTCCCTTGAAATAGCTGCCAGTTTTCAGAGAAAGGGCGTATGAGGTGACTAATACATCCATTGCCTTGGCAACCATGGTAATAGGTCTGCATTCTAGAATCATTGTTCGTGTAATTGCCAAACATAGTTGTTTAGCCTGAAATATCAAGAACAATAGATATTAACACTAGTCAATGATTATATCACCCTTCATTGGGGAAAGATAAAGGAAGTCAACTGAGAATGACCTTGTTGGCTTCCAACTTCCGTCTTTGCAAGAATTCCAAAACTGATGGAACTTCTGAGGAACTAGCAGAAATTGCCTGCAAGGAGAGAAAGGGGGAAATAATTACGATAATTAACTATGACAAATTAAAAAAAAAAAAAAAAGTATGATCAACAAAAGACTTGCCTCCAAGTCTAAGTGTATCTTCCATAATCGCTTATTTGCAATATCACAAATGAGGTCGGGAACCAAAAAGGTCCAGCCATCTCCATAAATAATTGCTTCATTAGCATTTGAATCAGAGGCCTCTAAACTTTCACTTTCTTTGGTACTAGGTCGTGATGTAAAACTATCGGATCTTGGAAAACCCCTCAACAGAACAGGAAGTGGAGCAGATATGGGAGCTCGGGAATCCGAAAATATGTCATAGAGTATAACAACCTTCGCATCTACTTGGTGCACAAGTAGCACATTATCAACCACACTGACAGCAACCTTGCTCGAATAAATTGGTAACGAGCCCTGCAAATGGAATGAGTATGGTTACGATTCCAACACAAAATCAATTGAATAAAGCCTGAACCAGAAACGAACTAGAGGGAGTTTTGAGTAACACTTACCTGTTGGATAATAGCATCACGGTAAAACCTATACGAATGCAGTACCATTGCAACCCTATCAACTTGCAAGCAGTATATTCTCCCATAGCTGTAAAAAGTATAAAAAGGAGAAATGATAAACATATAGTATATGGTTTAGCAAGCAATTTAGTGTACTAGCAAAAACAGATAAAAGAAACATACACAGTGACGATATAGACATCTTCAGAAGCAAGGACAGGCTTACTATTAGCTTCAGGTTTAGCCATTACCATCTCAAACTTTGGTAGTCGAATAATCCCAGCAGATGAAAGCTGAAGATAAGAGATAGCAACTAGTAAAAACAATGGAATTAGGGAGAAAAAGGATCATAATCTATCTGTAATGTTCACTAAAGGCTTCCTATCAGAACGGAGTCGGGATGTGAATGCTACATAATCATGTGCACTTGGTAGTTGAATAATTTAAGTTCTTTTACCATTTTTCTCACATTTACCACCAAGACCAATTTCAATGTTTATTTTCTTGCATGGACCGAGCATTGCCTAGCCAAAGTTTAACCAAATCCAAGAGGATCACAGAAATTAAGCTAGTGAAGCGCATAGCCATACCTGAAATCCATGGAAGGACTTGCACTGCATTCCTGAAGCTAGAAGAACCAATCTGCTCTCATGCGTATAGACATACCAACTAACAGTCATTTTCTTTGTCTCAACTAAGGCAAGCGATTTCGAGGCATGGTCATAAGCAAACAAGTCCAACCCACTGCAATTAAATTCCATTTGAGTAAATAGAGTACATTAAATCTTTGCTGTCAATAAAAGTGGAAACATGAAAAGGAAAAATATAAATATGAAAATAACACAGACAACAGTAATTGCATGTCTTGATGGTTGACTTGATGATGTTAGGATGCACAATCTATTTAAGTTGCTAAATGAAATTTAAGAGTACAAAATATGAGGAAGACTGTTGATTTAGCCTTGGGAAATGCTGCTTAATCTGGATCCATGCTAGAGCAGTATCTCCCCAAAAATAACTTTCATACTTCGTTCTCCTTCATGAAGGTACAGATAAAATTTCTAACAACAAATTATTTCTGAAATAATAATCATTTTCCTCACTTTTAATGTTTATCAATTATGTATTTGGTCATGCAGCAAAGACACCAGAGTTCCATGCATCAATAGCAAAAGAAAATCCACGGTGCCATGGCCTGAAAGAGTGTCATTGCTATAAATAACAACGGTAGGATAAAGGATAATTAGGTGATAATAACATCTTTTTATGCATGCTAAATAGTAGGTTACTCCAAATTTCACACTCTAGCTTAGTTCAAGTGTTAAAGGTGGGGTTGGATTGAGAAGTAAAAGAACTGGCAGGTGATAAAAATTTCTCCTGAATAGAAATAAGACTGAAAACTTATACATTAGCTATCCAAGTTTGAATGAACTAAGCATGCTGCTTCAAAGAAAATTTCCTATTACATAAAATTTTATTCCTTTCAGGAAAATAATATCTCAATTGAAGATGATTCTTACATAAAATATCAGTTTAAGATATTCACAATGACAAAATCTTTACCCAATGTATAAGTAAAACAGACAGGAAGCTTCTCCCTACCTGGTCTTCACAACTACAATATCACATGATGGACAATCTGTCCAGAAAAAACCCAGCATACTCTCTGAATCAGACTTGCACCTGTGAGTGAAAGTTTCCCCTGTTTCTCTATGCAAAAAGTCTATAGAAGTGTTGGACCGTTGGACTGCTATAATCTTTTCATCCAGAGAAAATCGGATGGAGCAGATAGGCCCTTCAGTTATTGAATCAATGTTAGGGGCAGCATTTGGAGAAAATGGAACAGTTTTCCATGAAAAGACCTGTGCAGAAAGGCAAAAGAAATGTAAAATATGAAACAGAAATATCAAAAAAATTATACCAAACTATTAAACTTCAGAACTATTAAACCTGGTCAGATGTAGAAGAGATGAGCAATTTATTTCCATCATCATAATAGAAACCTCTTGACCCAGTAATGTTGCAACGAAGAGGGGGATATTGTATGAAAACATGCGACACAGCACCAGATCCTAAACCACCAACACTGGCTTGCGAACTTGAAGCTTTCCCAGACATTTTTCTAAGGTTATGTTGTATTTTCAACCTCAAAACTCAAATTTCTGGAGAATAATAACACAGATAAAGCACAAAATATAGTATTAGTAAAATAGTGAATGAAACAGAGCTTAAAGACTAGATTCAAAGAATAAACAGAAAGGCATATTGGACTTACCTTACCATACAAATTTCAAACCTTAAGACCAAAATGTTACACCTTTCCCCGGAGCTAAAAACTCAAAAGAAGTATAAAACTTTAATGTTAGCACACTTTTTTCAAGAAGGAAGAAAGCTCAATTCTTTGCAACCCAATTATGTACCACAGTATACTTCTTTCTTTTAATATATAAAAAATGTTTCTAATCAATGACGGGCTATAGATACCGTGTTCTGCATGCAAGTCTTCAGTGCAAGAAATTCTTTCAAACACATGTCCCGTTCAACTTCCGGAAGTTTAGCTGAAACACAGGCCCCGTATTCTTTTGCCTACAAAGACATCATTTTAATCGAAACAATAATAAGCTAATGCAAAGAGAATTTAACCGCAAATTCAAGCAAAACTATCTTTCCGCGATTACATTTCAACCTCAACGACTCATTCTACATAAACTTAAAACGTAAAGCTAACTGCTAAAAAAAAAAAAAAAATCAAAAATTAAATGCAATAACACTAACTCGGCAGATCAAATCAAGGCCTTATCGACAAACCTGCGCAGTGCAATTCGCTAAAATGCGCCTGAGTGGAGAGATTGTTTTCTTTTCTTTCATATCCACAGCTCTGAAGAAAGAACAAAAGGCATACATCATAATTTTAAGAAAACATGAAAGATTGATAGGGTGATAATTATTCATGGATTGTTGAAATTAGGGTTTTCGATTGAATTGACGACAAAGAGTATCAAAAAACAAATCCAAGAAACTGATGAACTTATATGAACAAAATTCGGAAGAGAAATTACCTGCGCGATTCAACATTTCTATTACACTGGATTCAGAGAAACAAAATTGTACTGATATTCTTTTTCTGGGCCAAATCTAAAGAGTTGATTTTTAATCTATGATGCGAGTTTACTTCTTCCTACACCTAACGGTCTTTATCTCGAAAATTAGGGGATCTAAAACGCCGTCGTATAGAAAGCAACCACCCAAAATTTTCGGGTTTTTTTTAAATTAAATGTTTGTATTGATTTTTTTATTTGATTAATTAAATTTATTAATTTAAGTGTTTAAAAAATAGATGGTTGTAATAATGGATTAAAGTAAAATATTTTAAGTGAGAAATTTGACTAGTTAAATTGTTTTTATAATTTAATTAATATTAGGGTAAACTATATTCGATATTAGTTCAAAAATATTATCGAACTTAAAAAATATTTAAATCTAAAATTTTACTTTCTAACTCATTTTATATTATTACGTTGTTAACTCTTAACAGAATCATTAACTTAAAACGATATTGTTTTGGTGTGATTTTTTAAAACTTAATTTAGACTAAAATGGTATTATTTTGTTGGAGGAAATAATAATAGAACTCATGCATTGAAGGGGGTTTCTAAGCTTTAACTAGGGGTGGGCAAAACTCGACTCGCCTCGAAAAAATTGAATAACTCGACTAGATTCGGGGTAAAAATATTCCATTCGTTTTGACTCGATTCGAAATTTTATAGACTTGACTCAACTCGAAAAAATTTTAAATAAAGATTGAGTTGTAAAATAAAAATTTGAATAACTCAAAATTTTTATTATTTAAAGGATTAATTTTTAAGTCTTAGACGACTCTCTCATTTTTTTTGATATATATATACATTGATATATAAAAATATAAAGAAATATTGCTACATATGAAAAAATATATATATGCATATCTTATATGATTAGAGAAAGTCGTTTAAATTGGAATCAAATCATATTATAACATGATAAATAATTATAATTAAATATTTATATGAACTCGAAAACTCGATTCGATTCGACTCGACTCGAATTTCTTAAACTCGACTCGAACCAAAAAAAATTCAAATAAAGTTTGAGTTATAAAATATGACTCACCAACTCAAATAACTCAAAATTTTTTAACTCAATTCGACTCGATTCGATCGAATACTCACCCCTAGCTTTAACCATTAAATCAATATAAAATTATATAATATTTTATCTCAATAATATAATTATCAAACTACACTTAGACTAGTTCAAATTATTTTATAAAATAAATAATATTATATATAATATTAATTATATATTTTTATATATTGTTTTTTAAAAACTACCCAAATATGCATGATAATAATATGTTTGTATTAATTTAAAGATTACCCAACATATATATCAAATAATTTTAAAAAATAAGTACATAAGATAACAAATTATATATATAAGTGATTAGTTTTTTATAAGATTTTGCGTAATACTCAGTTATACAACACATTACTAAATTATATCAATAGTTAATATTTATGTAGTCGGATATTAATCACATAAAATATTATAAAAAAATATAAATAATAATAAAAATTTTAGTGAATACCCACAGTATTTTGGTATGACTATAATTTATATAAATTTATAGGTTTTAAGATCGGAATAAAACGTAAATGTTTAAAAATAAAAAAAAATTTAAAAAATATTTTTTTAAAAAAATAAATAAAATATATATAATAAAAAATTTAATAAATACTCTCAACAGTTGGACATTGATCACTCAGTTAGGGGTGAGTATTCGATCGAATCGAGTCGAGTTAAAAAATTTTGAGTTATTCGAGTTGACGAGTCATATTTTACGACTCAAACTTTATTTGAATTTTTTTTGGTTCGAGTTGAGTTTAAGAAATTCGAGTCGAGTAGAATCGAGTCGAGTTTTCAAATTCCTATAAATATTTAATTATAATTATTTATCATGTTATAGTATGATTTGATTTCAATTTAAACGACTTTCTCTAATCATATAAGATATGTATATATATATTTTTTTTCATATGTAGCAATATTTCTTTATATTTTTATATATCAATGTATATATATCATAAAAAAATGATAGACTCATCTCAAACTTAAAAATCAATCCTTTAATTACTAAAAATTTTGAGTTATTCGAATTATTCGAATTTCCATTTTACAACTCGAACTTTATTTGAAATTTTTTCGAGTCGAGTCGAGTCTATGAAATTTCGAGTCGAGTCAAAACGAATTGAGTATTTTCGTCTCGAGTCGAGTTATTTGGTTTTTTCGAATCGAGTCGAGTTTTGCTCACCCCTACACTCAATCATTATACTGATATTACTGATGCTTAAACCCGTAACCTTTAAAAATAACTATTTTTTAACTATTAAAATTAGATGGCTGGTACTATTATTGTAGTATTTTAGTTGTTCTTAACGATGATAAGAGCTTATATAATGTCGATTCTTCGTGATGGCATAAGTTTGGCCATCGAATTAAAAAAAAAAACTCGTCTTAGCCCTTAACTTTTCGTCTCTTTTGAGTTTTGACCATTGAATTTTTATTTTTTATTAAACTGAACCAATTGATGAAAAAACAACCAATATGTAAGTCTGCATAAACTATTGTCATTTTTGTTTAAGTTTATAATTTTCATTATTTTATTTAATTTAAATATATATTTATAATATTTTAATAATTTATCAGTTTATATAAAGAATACTGCTTATCAATTGTTCTTATTTTTTTATGTAAAATGATAAAATAATTAACGTCAAAATTAGTAAAACGTAAAATAACTTACTTCAGTACAAGGATGGATGGAGGCAATTGCAAGGATAGTCATTCACCTAAAAATTATATATATATATACGATTTAAAAAAATTATGTGATTTCTATTAAAAATTTATTTTCACCCCTTAAAAAATTATAAATTCAGCCTCTACATAAAATTATGTTTTTATTCCTACCTTAACCTAATAGATTATATTTTTTTTATTTATATCAATTTGAAAGAATCATAAATTTCGAACATAAATGACAAAATAAATACATATTTTATAAAAATATATATAAAGTTAGCCCAAGGCCCACCACATCTGAACCTATTCCCCCATCTGTGGTCCAAAATCCCTCTGTTTTCAGACACAAACCAAGCCATGATCCTTTTCACTTCCCCACACAGCTTTAATCTCAAGGAGTTCAAACAGCTATCCTTACAGCAACAGTTGAAGGGTTCTACGTATGTTTCAACAAAATAACACACAACAATATCATTTGCTTTTATTGTCTATTTTATTATTATTATTATTATTATTATTATTATTATTTTCTCGTGTTTTATATATTTTTATAAATAAAAAATTTAATTGTTTCTATCTTTTTCAAACATAAATGTATGGCTCTCATGTGCTTATCCATCTTCCAATTGTATGGGTAATTTCACAACCACATTTCCCGATGGATAACTCCATATTCTATTATATAAACAAACCTTTTTTGAGGTTGATTGTGAAGTTTTGTGTAATGTAATGACACATAAATAGATAATATTTTTAAGTGATGTTGGGTTTTGTTTAATCGAGTAATGTAAGAAAAATATTCTATACACCGATAATAAAAAAAATTAAACATTTAATTTTATGGTTTAGAGATTAAAGTTTAGGGTTTATAATTAAAATTTTAATGTTTGCAGTTATGTTTTAAGGTTTTAAAAAAGATTTTATGATTTAAATATTGCGTTTATGGTGAAGAATTTAGAGGTTACGATTTAGGTCCATAAAAGAGATATGTATCGGTTTTAGAAGCTCGCCTATGAAAAAAACTTTTAACCGATGATGGAGAAAATAATTAATAAGAATTGGTCTAATTGTAATTAAATTCATATATAAATAAATATTAAAATTAAAAAATAAAGAAGAATGTGCGCCCGCATTATCATTTTTGGTCTAATATCAATTTAAGTCCTTATAAGTTTAAATATTAGACAAATTAGACCTTACCTTATAAATATTAAATACTTAATAAACTCCTAAAAAATTTTAAATTCAATATTTTAATCCTTATAAATATTTAATCTTAACCCTATTCAGGTCTTTTTATTCTTAAACAATATTAATACGTATGTTTATGATAACATTATTATAACAAATTACATAATAATTTTAGTAACTATTAATTATATTAACAAACTATCATTTACGTAAAAATATTATATTGTATTAAATGTAAATATAAATATGTGTTTTTCATAATATTAGTTCAAGATTGAAAGATGAGAGGCTAAAGTTGTTAATTTAAATAATTTATTTAAATTAAATTATAAAATACATACATATTAAAAAAAATCTATTTTCCAATAACAAATTTCCATTAGAATGAATAAAAAAATTATAGATAAAATAAAAATATATATTCTTTTAATTACGACCTGGTCTAGACAAGGCTTGCTTTCAAGCCACCTAATGGGAAAGTGAGATGGGGAACTACAATAAAAATATGTATTTATCATCATTTGATTAATTAAATTAGTGTCTGTAGTTTCGAAAAAAAAAATAATGGTAGTAAATAAAACCTTAAATCGAGATTAATATACTTTTTCGTGAAAATCTTTTTATTTTTTATTTATCCGTCGATCCTAAAAACGTATAAAATTAAAAAGTTTTATATTGTGTCGAAATATATTATCTCATTTATATATATATATATATAATAATGATTATTGATCATTAGTTGTTACTACTTATAGACACTTTGGGTTTTCTGTGACGTTGATTTCTGTTTTGACTTATTATCAGTCTTAGATTCCATGTGATCTCTCACATGTGCCGATTGGTGTGTTGGTTCCCCCACATCAAAATTTGGGTAATATATACAACAAAAGTTAATTTCCGTCGGTTCAAGATTTAACATATTGAGAATTAGAATGTATTTTTAACTCATTTGTCTCGATAAAAAAACGGATAATGTTTATTTTAAGAGACAGAAATTTAAATATAGGTGATAATTGGGTTATTCAATTCAAATTTGATTTGGGTTATTTCAGTTTTAGCTACAATCGATTTAAATTCGGATTTGATTTAAATTTTCAGTTTTAGTTCGGATCTATGGTGATTTTAGTTCAGGTATCGGATCGAGTCAGTTGATTTTCTATTTAGTTAATATTAGGTTAGCAAGAGATCAATCGGTTTCAGTCGAATTTCTAGATCGAGATAGATATTTTACACCCTATACATCACTTTGTGTAGTATGTATATTTGATTTTTTTTGGTGAATTGTACAACAATTCACACCCTATCTCTCTTTATGTTAATATATTTTCTTTATTTCAGGTTATCTTCTGTTCGAGTTACTTTCGGTTCGGGAGAAATTAATTGAAGTCCTTTCAATTTAGTTAAAATCAATTCATGTCCATTCAATTTGGTTGTATATTAGTTTCGGTCCATTTTTTATTCAACTAAAATTTGAATCAGTTTCAATCCAATTCAATTTATTTGGGTTTTGAGTAAAATTTGTGTCATCATGTCAGTTTAATTTTGGGTCACGATTCAGATAAATCAGTTCGATTCTCGATTCTCATGTCAAGTTTATCATATCTAAATTCAAATCGCTTTGTTTACAAGATATATGAAAATTATCAAAAGATTAAAAATATATATAAACATATATTAACTTATTATCACCTTTAAAATAAATCGAATATATTTTCTACCATAATTTATAAAGATTGAACTAATGATACCAACATCAAAAGACTATTAAATCAATGAAACCTTTAATTTACAAAATTTACAAGTACAACTTCTACTGGCCATTGCCCCCTTTTAGCACTTGGACCAGGTCAAGTTACAACCCATTAATGTGAACAAAATCAAACTAGACTTGACTCAGACAAATCTTAGCCAGATGCCCCTCCCATACTCTACAGACAATTCCCTCCAAACCACAACCTCTGCGACTACGACTTTAATGGCAAACAAGGTGTTTGCCTGAATGAAGGGTGCTGGGTTTAAAAGGGTCACAGACACATATTAAATACGATATAACTCAGTGACCAAAACCCCAAGAAATTATGACAAGAGAGAAAGAGACAACGAACAAGACAGCGACAGGTCGTGTAATGGAAACGAAAGGTAAGAAGAATCATGATCTGCAAGTGAAGGCATGCAGGGGAGAATTATTGCAACACCGACGATTCAAGCAGGCACTAAAGATTACACGATTTATTTTCACACACATATATAACATGATAATATGATTATGCAAACTAAGATTATTATCTCGACTCTCGAGTCGAATAAACTCGGATTTTAAATTAAATCGAGTATCTTGTAAGAAAAATCTATGTTATATGTTGCAGGAAAGTTGTTTAGGAGGCAGATAAGGGTTGGATTTGTTCCATAAATGGTGTGAATTGTGGTTAACATATTTAATATTGGAGGACCACAGAGGCTTATTTCTGCAGCAGATATGAAACAGCATTATATAATTCCTCTCCCTCCTGGTCCTTGAGAGAGATTGTTCTGCTGTGTTTTGCCTGTTGCCTTCATGCTTTTTAAATCAGACCACTATCCAGGAAAATGAAAAGTACAATATTGTCCATAGAAAATCAGTATATTTACAAATGTATTTAATAGAAAATATTGAATATTTCTTTAAAATATTTTTCATAATATATTAAAAATACATAATTGTTTACGGTGAGTGGACAAAGTGGTAAGCAATTTGATATCGCTTAAGCAGATTTATAGTTTAAGGTTTTATATATATAGAAAACTTATGTTGGGAGACTCATTCATCAAAGTCAAATGTATGATACGAGTCGATATTGAGTAATCAAAGTAAAACCTATGAGAATCAAAAGGGTTTAGAGTCTTTTAAACAAAATTAAACGTTTAAGTTTTGACATTGTGACTTAAAAAAACTAAACAGAGGTTCTGTCTCATGTTATATAAGTGATTCTCGACAATTTTTTAAATTTTATGTAAGTTTTTACAGTGTATGTAAGAGAATGCTATATGCGGTATGCACATAAGATTGTACATTCAGATTTCACAAACTAATATTAAAAAATATATATGAAAAACATCACATGCATGTAAATGTCGTTTTCTTCCCAAATCACTACCTGTAGGTGGTATCCTCCTACTTGTACCGTAACTTTTAATCTAAATTTAAAAATAAATTTTAAATATCTTATTTTCTTAAATAAAAACTCTAAATAATTATTATATCTGACAAAATTCTTTCAAACAAAAACAAAATTTTAAATTTTAACGTTATAATCTAAAAAAACTAGACGGATATTCAATCTCATGTCATATTTCACTTTTATAATATATTTTTTTACGTGTGGTCACAAATAAGATGTCGATTTTGAATTCAAAACCTGGTTTGTTGTTCACATCACAGTAAGTAACCAATGTAACATGTGTTTCTCCCTGATTGATGTGAACACAATAACCCCAGAAAATAAAATAAACCCCTCATTTATTATTCGAAAACAGTCTCGATAGCCATGTTGTACTGATTAATTAATATCCTTTGGTAAGTCATTAACTTCTCCTTTCAGTCTGATTGATATATGTCATAAACTTTCTCCCATGGCCTCACATTTTGGCATCATATAGGACAGATACAATTATTGCTATATGTGGTGAGGATTGTAGAAAAATACTTTAAAGGTGCACGAGTTCTCTAACCCAAACGGTTAACAGAATAATTGTTGTTCTTAAAAGTTACGAGTTCGAGCACCAGCTATGTTAGTAAAGTGACTGAGCAATTAATGTCAAATGGTGGAGATATTATATTCTAGAACAGATACTACTGTAATCACTATTAGCTTGTTCAAAAAAATACTTTAAATGATGCTTATATTTCCTAATAATTTTCTTTTTTTAGTTACTAGAAGTGAAATGCATGGACAGTTCAAAGATTTTGAAGATCCTGTGCAATTTATTAAAATATGACCATTGGAAGCAATTGTTCATAACCCTTACTAGTTCTAAAAATGTGGCCTCATGTCCTTTTTAGGAGTCATTTTGCGATTATTTCTATTATGATTGTTTAGAACCCCAGTGATTCTACAAAAACAATAGTAATAGAAATAAGATTCTATAATCAAGTATTACATTTAATAAACAATTATAATGTTTTAACATTTATAACTCATATTTCGTAAGGGTATTTTTAAAACTTTTATAATAAATTTTATAATAAATTTTAAAATTAACATCATCTAATGAATATAGTTTATCAATATTTTGGGGCCTTATTTTTCAGGAGTATTTGTGCCATCGTTTCTATTATACCTGTTCAGAATCCCACCGACAAATTAGTTAAATAAAAATTAGGGTTTATATTCATTCTTTGACAACATCTTAATGGTAACTTGTAATTAATAATCTCCTATTATTGGAACATACCGAATGATTAGCTTTGAAGCTGTTAGAGATAGTACTGTGGGGAAAAAAAACGATAGGAGAAATTTAAATAATTTATTTAGTCTGATCTAAAATTTATATATTTGATTTGTTTTTTAGATAATCTAAAATGGATATAAGGAGAAAAATCAGATAATCATATCGTGTATAATTGTTGATATATGTATATATATTGGAGGTTCTGAACAAACGTAATAGGAGCGATCGCACAAGACTCCTTAAAAAAAAGGGTTTTAAAATTTTGATAAACTACATCTATTAAATGATGTTAAACTCGAAATTCATTATAAAAATTTTGAAAATATTCTTAAGAAAAATGAGTTATAATTTTTAAGATATTATAATTATGTCCTAAATGTGACAATTGATAAAGAATCTTATTGATTATTCATATTTTTATTGCTTCTGTAGAATTAATGAGGTTCTAGACAAATGCAATAAAAATGATCGCACTGGAACTTCTAGTAAGGATAATTGCTTCTATGGTCATATTCTTAAAACCAATAGGAAGTTATAAACAATTACTTCTAAAGATCATATTTTAATAAATTATACAAAGCCTTCAAAATCTTTAAACCGACACTATATAATTTATCTGGACATCTATGCATGCCTAAGTAATTCTAACATGTTTAAATTTACAAATTTTTAAATTTGATGCGAAGTTGTGAAGTTGCGCTTAAATATTATTAATTAGGTTTAGTTTGACATTATTTTTAAAAATACGGTTGAAAAAATAATTTTAAAAGTGAAAAAAGTAATTTTAGAAAGTTAGATAGTGTTTGTCATTGATGTTAAAAAGTGATTTTGAGAACATAAAATATCTATTTTAAACATGATGTTATAAGATATAAATAAACTTAGATAATGTTTAAATTAATACTTTTATTTAAAATAAATTATAAAATATATTATAAATAATGAATTTGTTTTCAATGTATACGAAAATAATAATTATAAATTGATAATAAATTTAAAAAAAATTATAAATAAAATAATATTTTTAATAAAAATATTATAAAAAATACTCTATATTATTTTATAATTATGTGTGTATAAAATTATTTTAACAATATATTATAATGGTTAAAAAGTAAATTTACTTTACAAATTAACTTTTCCAACCAAAAGGTATAATTTTCAACTTTTCTAATATATACGATATTATTAATTGATTGAATAATTAAAATTTTAATATTATCGAGTCAGCATTTTAATTTTTATTTTTAAGATTATAGTAAAAAAAAATCGGATCTGTATGGAAACTAAAAAATTATCGTCCTTGACATCCCTACCCTTAGCCAGTCGCTGTCTTTTTCATGTCCATGGCTGCTTCATTCCTCCATCGATGAATCCCTTCTTTTATAGGCCCCACCTCCTCCCATCTTCCTCCCTTCAGTTCTCTCTCTCCCCCTTCATTTATTTTCTCACCATTCTGGATTCCTTCAATTCTCTGATTTCCCCAAAAAAAACTTTCATGGAGAAGAATAATGAGAAGGAAACACACGATTTCATGAACGTGGAATCCTTCTCTCAGCTCCCCTTCATCCGCCCTTCACCCGTTAAAGAAAAGGGTATCAGATTATTCGGAAAGGAATTCGGTGGACGCGACGGTGTTGACTCAGCTACGGCGGTCAGTGCCACCATCAACGACTCAGACCCAGGCTCAGCTCACAACAACAAAGACACGACCAAGGAAAACGAGAACGAAGATAACAACAATGGTAGTAATAGTAGTAACAGAAGATTTGAGTGTCACTATTGTTGCAGAAACTTCCCCACTTCCCAAGCTTTAGGCGGTCACCAAAACGCTCACAAACGGGAACGACAACACGCGAAACGACATCATCTAACCATGCAACACAATTCTTCTTCATCTCACGAAGCTCATAATATTTATGGGTTCTTCAACTATAAGCTACCCTCCGCTCCGACGCCGTCAATGGCGGCTTACGCTTCGTGGAACAATAGCATTAGCAGTAGTATTAGTAGCAGTAACGGTGGGTTTTACAGGAACCAAAACGCGTTTTCTCAGCCACCGCTCATCAATGGTAACCCACTGGGGTTATGGAGAATCCCGGTTGCTACAGTTCAAAGTAACTCGTGTAACTTCAATCGTGACCGTTCATCGACGCATCCACTACCGTTGATCGCCGGCGAAGAGTTGAAGCCACCGCCTTCACATGTAGTGGTCGGTGGTTCAAGTTCCCAGGGTCGTCGGTACGTTTATGAATCAAAACCTAGCGTTTATGACCATGTTAGCTTGGATCTACATTTATAATGGTCGTTTCGTAATAACCTTCTTCTTCTTCTTCTTCTTCTGTTAACATCATGAACATGGAGTTTTATTTTCAGTATAATTTCATATTGTAAATGAAATAATTTACGATCTCTTCGTTAATCTCAGAAAAAAGGAGAGAAAAAACAAGCATTTGTAATCCCTTCATAAATCCCAGAATGCCTTTAATTTTTGGCCATAGAATGGTTCTGGATTTTATTTTTTATATTATTTATTGAATTTTTTTTTCTGCCATATCCCTTGAGCTCAAAGATAGTACATCAGGATATCCAGTTTCAATCTATGTCTTCCCTAGTTTCAGAAAAAAAAAATGTTCACACGTGTGAGGAATGTTTTGTCTTCGAATAGCACATGAACATCTCTGTATCTACACACGTGTACTGTGTACATAAATCTCTGTCTGCAAAGCGTGAGGGAAAAGTACTGCAACCAAGACAAACTGCAAGTGACTCTTGTTCTTTGCATGAAGCTGAGGGAAAAGATGTTAATTTTCAGACAGCAGCCTGAATTATGAACAGACATTTATTAACCCATACATGTTTTGAAAAGGAACCGCATCATATCTTAATTAACATTTAACAAAAAATTGATGATGATTGAGTTATAACATGAGGATTTAATTATAAAAATTTTAAAGTTTAGGAGAAATATGAAATATAGTCCATAATGTGAACATGACCGGTGCAATTATTCATATATAATGACTAGGCATAAGCTATGGGTTTGATACCTAGGGGATACCTAATTTGAATGAAAATTTGAATTAATTCCACTTTTATGAAGTAGTAGAAAAAAAAAAAGCACGAGTTATTTAGTTTAAGTGGTTAAAGTTGTTGTTTTTAAAGGTCACGAGTTCGAGCACCAACGATATTAGCAGAGTGATTGAGCGATAAATGTCAAATGATGGAAATTATATTCTAGAACAAATATTACTATAATCACTATTAGCTTATTCAAAAAAAATATTTACACAGACAATAATTATTCCTTGACATACCATTAAGAAGGTTCGGTTGAATCTCTAGTTGGTTTAAAGTTTTTATTTGAAAAAAAAAATATATTTGAAGTTTATTTTAAAATTTAGGTCAATTTTTACGGTATATGTAGAAGAACATTACCTACACATGACGATTTTAAGAGAAGAACATTATGTGCAGGTGACGCTCTCATCTTTTAATATTTTTTTTATAAAATTTAAAGGAAGAACGTCACCTACACATGACGATCTCTTACCTATACTATAAAAATTGACCTAAAATCTCAAATATAGATAAAAATTACTTATATTCTAAAACAAATATTTAGATTAAACTATTCTCAAATATTTTTATTACAAATATTTAAAAATATTATATATATATATATATATTAGTGATATTAAAACTTTTCATTAAATATTAAATTTACTGCGGCGAAAAAACAGCAACAATAAGGTAAAGACATTTATTGGGGCACATTTAGGACAAAACCTTTAATAGAGAAAAGATGTTTGGAAAGACAATTCATGTAACAAAATAAATGGAATTAACTTATTTACAGTAATTCTAAACTGTAAATACCATTCTATTAAAAAACTGTAAATACATAATAGTTCACAACATTCTTAATTTAATTTTTTTAGAGATTAATTTAAAATAAGAAAAAAAAGCTAGTTATGTGCGAAGATTTTAATTAAATTATAAGTTTCTTTTATTGATAAAAATTATTAAGATTTTAATTAAATTTTATTAAATATTCTTAATTAAATATAATTTTAATTAAGTGAGCTTTAACATTTAATAAATTTGAATTGATTTGTCATTTAATAAATAATGGTGACTTTAAATTTGGATAATAAACTAAATTGACATCAATTATAAAAGTAAATATAAAATTAAATTTTAAGAATTAGATATATGACAAGTAAATAATGTGACAATAAATATACGAAATTGAAAGAACAAAATACCTAAGAATTCTTTTATACTTTTGAAATTGTAGGAAAGAGCTCTTGTTACATTGTTTCTACTGGCGTTTTATATAGCCCTTTTGATTACAGAAAAAAAAAAAAAACTAAATTGCCATTGGTTTCCTCTGAAATTTCTTTTAGTTCTTGTTTCTTTGGGCAGGTGTCGACTAGAGAGGATATGGACCATTTGGACATTTGTTGCTGAAGGAGACCAAGGGGCAGTATGTGTGTTGGGGTATGAGGGCTTTAGTTGACTTGATGGAACATGGGGTCTCGGTTGGAACAAAGATAGAGGTGTTACGGGTTATTACCTACTTTTTAAAAGATATGTTTGATAGGATGTGTGTAACGTTACCGTATATATATCCTAAGATCTTTTTTTTGATGTGTGATTAATGTTTTTTTTGTCTCTTTTTAAGCGTGATATTCTCTTTCACTCAACTTCATGACGCCCTCGTCATGAGTTTCTGCACTCGTGATTAACCTCTTGTCACGGTTGTTCAAGTCTGCCTACTTGTCTCATGAGCGCTCGACGTAAAATCGGACAATCAAAAGATCACTCCGATACCACTTGTCACAGGGTCATTGCCCTCTTTCTAAAAGATGTCCAATAATATATGTAGTGTCACTGTATATATATATATTCTAAAACTTTTCTTTTTCTTTTCAATAAAAGATTAATGTTTCTTATTTTTTTAAGCATGCCAGAGAGGTATACCAGGGTGCTGAGGGTCTTATGAA
This sequence comes from Abelmoschus esculentus, assembly GCA_035048815.1. NCBI lineage: Eukaryota > Viridiplantae > Streptophyta > Magnoliopsida > Malvales > Malvaceae > Abelmoschus > Abelmoschus esculentus. The sequence continues at coordinate 12,124,762 of JAUCBN010000041.1, forward strand.
TGTACAGCTCATTGGCTTGTGCCTGGTTTCGTAATGACAGTTTGCAATTTGTGTAGCAACATTGAGTGGCAAGTGAAGATTGTTCCAAGAGACTGCAACCCGGATGCTGATGTATTGGCTGGAAGTGGTACTATGGTTGGCCCCTTAATGCTTATGGCAGTGTTCAGGCGTAGGTGCCTCTGCTGGCTGCTGCTGCACCATTGCTGGTTTGCTATTGTTTTCATCTGCAGGTCACTGGTGTGTCGAGCTGGTGTGGTTCCTTAAAATGATAAATGACTTAAAATGATACGATAAATATACATAATAATACAAGTTAATATAATAATAACATATAAATAAATATGCTTACTTAACAAAATGACATATCAATCAAAGATAATTTTATAAAATTATATAAGATATAATATTATTTTTTACTAACGTGTTATTTTGTGAAGTTATTTTTAAATTATTTATGTCAATAATTTTTAAATTAATATTTGCTAACTAAAAATAATTTCCTTTTTATAAAAATTTTGAACTCAAACAAATTAACATAATTTATAGGACTAATATCAGATCCATTATGAATCAAAAGATTTTATTATATTTCTAATGAAAACAAAAAGGAAAATTAATTGGTTTATTTATTAAAATATCTTAGACAGGCCTAATAAACAATGATAGAGTTCTGGGCTTTGATCCAATTCAAAATATTACGAAGAAAAGAAAACCCTAGAGAAGTTAAAGAAGCGGCTATAAGATGATAAAAAATTAGGGTTTTGTTTATCCACAAAGACCATTTGCATCTGAAAAGAGAGAAGGCGAGAGAGACTGTAAAAGATGCCAGCAGGTCACGGTGTTCGTGCTCGAACAAGGGATTCATTCTCCAGACCATTTAGGAAGAAGGGTTACATTCCTCTCTCGACTTACCTCAGGACCTACAAGATCGGTGACCATGTTGACATCAAGGTCAATGGCGCCGTTCACAAGGGTATGCCACACAAGTTCTACCATGGACGCACCGGTCGTGTCTGGAACGTCACCAAACGAGCTATCGGTGTTGAAGTCAACAAGCAGGTATTAAAAAATTGGGTTTTTTCGTTTTGATCTGTGAAATTGAAAATCTTTTGGTTGATATTGGGATATATTGTGTTAGAAAGGAAGCTGTGGGTTCTTTGTGTGATATTTTTCTGCTTTATGTAATGGTGAAATTGGGTTTATATGTTTGATTATGTTGAATTCTGGTATTGTAATTGTTGGATTTGGTTTGAATTCTGGGAAAATTCTCTCTTGGGTTTGCTTATCAGTAAGATGATGCAAATTTACATAATTTGTTATTGAGATGTGCTGTATCATGCCTACGATTTGGCTTGTGGTTCGAGTTTAGAGCTTCTCCGGCAATCATGTCTGTCTTGTTCACCCCTTGTGCTGGTTCTGTGCTCTGTAATCAAGTCTGCAAATTGGTGTACTTGCATTAATTTGATTGTTGTTTTCAGGTTGGCAACAGGATAATCAGGAAGAGGATCCACGTTCGTGTGGAGCATGTTCAGCCATCTCGATGCACTGAGGAATTCAAGCTGAGGAAAGTGAAGAATGATCAACTAAAAGCAGAAGCTAAGGCTAAGGGTGAAGTCATTAGCACAAAGAGGCAACCAGAGGGACCTAAACCCGGTTTCATGGTGGAGGGTGCTACATTGGAAACAGTCACTCCCATTCCATATGATGTTGTTAATGATCTCAAGGGTGGTTATTAGGTCTACGCTCCTTTTCTTTTATGTGGTTTTTGCTGTCTTGGTTTGTTTTTTTTGAATTGGATTAGACATTTGTTTGATGCTTTCATCCATAGTTTCTTTTGAAGATACTGCTGCTTTTGCTAAGATTTTAATAGATAATGAATGTCATTAAAGACAAAGTTTGGTCATTGTTCTGATTCACTGTAGTAGGCGACTTCTGTATTCATCTTCAGTAGAAGATCTAGCAATTTTGTTTTGTTTCTTAGATTTTCAGGAGTCTTATTTCAATGCAATATCATGTAAGCTGAAATATGCCATTCTTTAGATTAAGGGTGATAACGAGCCTGAGCCTGTCGGACTCGGCTCGGCTCGGAAACAATGTTATTGGGCTCCTCTTGTGCTTGAGGCTCGACGAGCTCAGAATTTTAGGCTCGGACTCGGCTTGAAAGTAATTTATAGGGCTTGGCTCGGACTTGAAGTTTGTCAGGCTCAGCTCATGTCGTTAAGGTCTCGAGTCGAGCCTGAGTCGAGCTCACTTGGACTGAGCCCGAGTAGCTCGCGAACTGGTCAGGTTCATTATCGCTCCTAGTTTAGATGCTTTAAACAACAGCGACTGCCTTGGACTCTTCCCATATCTAACTCTCCTTAAGTGTTATTGTTTTCTAAAGCTTTAGTCTCCTCTTCCATTGCTTGAGTCCATAAAGGGTTTTTAATGGCTTCAAAATAGGTTTTAGGCTTAATATCTTCAGAAGTAGAAGAAAGAAAAGAATTACATAACAATGGACCAAGTCGTTACCAACTTACATTATATATTTTTGGCCTGAATTGGTGATTCATCTACAACTACAAATTAAGGTTGAAAACGAGTTATTCTCATAATATTCATACATAAAGAAAAAGTTTGATAAAAAAATAAACAAAAGAATATTTTTTTACAAACAAAAAAATTAATATTGGTTATTTAGTATTGGTTATGGTTTTATTGGATACCCACTAGATATCGGGTCTAAAAAATTAAGATTCAATCTCGGTTATGATCGGGAGGATCCAGCCTTGATCCCATCGAAATCAATATCAGATAAAAATCTATCGGATCTAATTGATTTCGGGATTGTGCAATCGGGTTTTTGTTCACCCCTAGTAAAATCCATGTAGGTAGAGTTGGATCAAGAAGTGCTCAAACATCTTAGTTTTAGATTTAGGGGTTAAAATCTAAATCCATAATCATAATATCAAAAACCTAAATTTTAATCTTAAATCCTAATTTTATCTATAAACTCTAAATTTTATATCCATACATTAAAAGTCTTAAAATCTAAATTAAAATCATAAACCTTTACATTAATGCCCTTGTGAAAACAAAAGGCTTTATAGCCTGTGTATATATAATAATTTTTTATATTTTTATTGAAAATATAATCTCATACGATTAAATCTTATATTTTATATTTTTAACATAACTTATAAAAGTTTACATTCTTTTATATAATTTTTATATTCATGTTTGTCGTAAAGTTCATGCCTTTAAAAATAAAACGAGATGTATTAAACAATTGTTCTTTTAAAATTTTAATTTTTTATAGTTTAAATATGATATTTATATTTTTTATTAATAATCTAATTTTATACATTTAAAATTTTATTTTATATTTTAATATATTTTTTTAATAATTTATATTCTTTTACATGTAATTTTGTATTTATCGCTATAAAGTGACAAGCGATATTGTGTTTACACCTTATTATTATTGATTAATATTATTTAAATAATAAAAATTTAAAATATTTTTCATTAAATTTGAAATATTATTCGATTTTATATACATATGATATTTAAATTATTTTTTTTTCTCAAGTTAATATTTATTTATTTTTAAATTATTATTTAAATTAGATATTTTCTCTTAAATTGATGTTTAAATTTTTACTCGGTGCTCAAACTTTAATTGTACCCTCTCTTTCGATACTTCTATCAATATATTTAATCTTAAAACTTATACATCCTATTAATCTAATTTTAATTTAAAATAATTAAAAATAATTTTTAAATTAAACAAGCCTAAAACAATAATGAGTTAACAATATTTATACTATAAACAATAATAAGTTATTGTTAAAGAAATTTATACCGAAAAAGTGATATAACATTTAAAAGTGATTAATAAAATAAACAATAAACTGATAAAAAATTAAATATAATGTATTAAATTATTTTAATTATTTTAAATTAAAATCAATTAATAAAATATAAAAAATAATATATTAATTTTAAAATAATTTTTTAATATCAATTAAAAAATCTAATTTAAATATCACATATATATTTAAATTTATTTGGTTTTTAAGTAATAAAATAGACCCGGTCGGTTCAAATTTAAATTTATTGATGTAAGACTTAATTTAATCATATCCATCCTAATAATAACTTATAAATAATAGTGATCTCAGATGTGAGATGCCGGACACTCAACCCTACGCGCTCCATTCGCGGCCTCGATTTACGCGCGCTCTCATTTCGTCTTCGTGAGAGAAAGCAAAAAGAGCCCGCAAAAGGAGTGTAGAGAGAAAATTAAAAACATTAGGAAAAAAGATAAAAGAAAGAAAAAGAATCCAAGCTAGGGTTAGCGTTATCCCTAATCCGGATAGAGATTTCCGGTCTCGATCATTTGAACTGATAAATCAAAGATGGGGGCTAATCCGTCACCAACAGATGCAAGCACCGATCTTGATGAGCAGATCTCGCAGCTCATGCAGTGTAAGCCACTTTCCGAGCAGCAGGTACGTTTTCTTTTATCTCACGATCTGTTTGTTTCCCTAAAAAGATCGGAAATATTTTGATCTGTGACTGATCTATTATTAGGCTCGCTTCTATTGAATATCCAAAATGATCTTGAATTGAATTTATTATTTCAAATTTTCTATTGTAACAGTAAATTTAATGGTGTTTTAATTTTAAAAGAAATTGCAGCCTTTTCCCCCTTCATTTCTAAGCAGAAAGAGAACCGATTTTGATATATGTGATGGCGGTAATTGTGAAAGAAATTAGGGTATTTGCTCGGGAAAATGTTGCGTTTAAACTGTTCTCAATATATAATTGTAATTTTGCTTGCTATTTAAATTTTAATTTACATTTAATTTAGTCATTTAATAAAAAAATGCAAATTTTTATATCTTCATTTTATAACTGTTGGTAGTTTTATTTGTGTTGCCTTGTCAGGTCAAAGCATTATGTGACAAGGCAAAGGAAATATTGATGCAAGAAAGCAACGTCCAGGTTTATTATGTTAGCTGGTCATTAGTTTCTAATTCCAGGAGACACAGGTCTATATGTGTTCAATTACGTTTGAATTTTGGAAATGTTGAGATTGCTTATCTTTGAACTGGGAAGATGTTGATTTATGTTATTTTGTCACAGCCTGTGAAAAGCCCTGTGACAATTTGTGGCGATATTCATGGACAATTTCATGATCTTGCTGAACTTTTTCGAATTGGAGGGAAGGTACTTGTTCCAAATGTGACTCATTTTTGTTTTCAGTTCTCTTTCAGCTCATGTCACGTGTAGTATAATTACCAAGAATTCGATGTTCAAAATTTTGTCTGCTCTTTCCATGAAAAAGAACTATTTATTTATAGTTCTTTTTTCTTTTCTTCAAATTAATGTTTTGCCTCTTTTAACTGCTAGATAGTGAGTGACCTATGAGTTTCATTTGGGCATTTTAGGATGTATTACAACTTATCATCTACTCGATTCACCTCATCTGTTACTCACATTTGCTTCATTTTTTTATTTTTAAATTTCTATGCTCGTGATCAGACTTTCTATTGAGCCTATGCCTCACAGTTGGTTTTATCTTAAATGGCAGTGTCCAGATGCAAATTACTTGTTTATGGGAGACTATGTGGATCGTGGGTACTATTCTGTTGAAACTGTTACGGTATGTAAAATTGTAAATGTTAAATTACAAAATGCCTTTTTCTACCCTAGCCATTAAAAGTTGTTTCTAGTTTCTGCTAAAGTATGGTCTAGAGGCAGAAACAATGTAAAACTTATGGTTTCTGGCTTGTGGATGCGTGATTGAAATGGCCACATCCTCCTTTCAACACTTGTAGAGGGGGGACTGACATGGTTTGATCTTATTGATTTTTAACACTTGATTTGAGATGCCTCTGCCTTTTGGACGATTCCTCTGTTGTTAGGTTATACAATACTGGTTAGCAAGATGCTGAATTTAGATTTTCCTTTGGATTTAGAGTAGCTACATTTTATCAATCACTTTTGGGTTTCTATGTGGTGGATACACTCCAATTAGACATATCCGGTAACCCAGGTGGTACTTGATGTGAAACATTTTTCTGGCAGTTTTTATAATTACTTCCGCTTCAATGAAATTATTCTTGATGCTAAATATTTCAATCGCTGGAATCACTTTTTGCCAACTGTTAACTTCTCTGTTCACAACGATGCATGTTGTATTACTTTATTCATAGAAGGTATTGCATTTGCTAGCATGACCTTTTAAAATTGAAGTCAACAACTTTAGAGATAAATAGCAAATTTTAGCAGTAAACCATTTATGCATTTCATTTGGATGACCCTATTTTCTGCTCAAACAGCTATTGGTGGCTTTAAAAGTCCGTTACCCACAGCGGATTACCATTCTCAGAGGAAATCATGAAAGCCGCCAGGTACGACGTCTGCATCTTCTTCTACCCCATCCCACCTTGTCCAAACATGAGTGCATATTCACACTCAAAATTTTGACATGGTGTTGTACTTTTCATATCAAAGTCTTATTTCAAAGTTTGAAATGAACTTTTGACTAACTATAATGTGAATTTCAAGCTAATCATTGAGGCATTTTTTTCTTTCTGGCAGATCACGCAAGTTTATGGGTTTTATGATGAATGTCTGCGAAAGTGAGTTTCTACTGCACAACCTTCATTTGAAAGGGTGTAGTATTGTTAGCCCTAGATGTGTTAGCTCTACCAAAAGTTTTGCTTATCTATTTTTGCGTCAATTATAATTTTTATACTATTTTTTTTTCAGCTGAGAAATTAAACTGCTATAGTATGTTTTGTCTGATATGATTAATAAAACTAGTAGATTTGAGTTTCTGGAGTTCTCCCCATCAGATAAATTGGAGTCATGTGGAGAGAGTATAGTTGCTTCTTCCTCTTGCAAATCCATTTTAATTCTTTTTATTGTTATTTACTTACAGGTATGGCAATGCTAATGTTTGGAAGATCTTTACGGACCTATTTGACTATTTCCCATTAACTGCTTTGGTGAGTAGAACTAATATGAGGTGAAAACTATTTTGATTTGAAACGTAAATCTACGAAAGAAAGAACTATGGACATATTGGCCTTAGCATCTTTGATATTTTACATTTATGTCTTAGTTCTATTTCATTTGGCTTTGTAGTTTAATCCTATTCTTGTGCTCCATATTTTTATTATTGTACTAGACTACTAGTGTTATATTAATTTCGTATTGATTTTTTAAGTTTAGAGAACTCTCACTATCTTTTTGGTTGGGCAAGAAAAAGTTGGGAATTCTAGGTTGCTTTCTTCTTCTCATCGCATCTTTTAAAAATGACAACAAATCTTTCTGGAATGTCATGGAAGTAATTGGCTGTTTCTTGTATTTAATGGTTATTTTAAAATCAAGATAACCAATTTTTATAACTATATTGATTTACACCGGGGTAAAGAGATATATTTCATTGGTAATATTCAAGTCAACTTTGTACTTTCTAGAACTGAAGGGAGAGTATGGTAGTTAAAATGATTCGGTGTTTCCATTCAGTGATGTTGTGCCACTTTCTTCGTTTTAGGTGGAATCAGAAATATTTTGTCTGCATGGTGGATTGTCCCCTTCAATTGAAACCCTGGATAACATAAGAAACTTTGATCGTGTCCAAGAAGTTCCTCACGAGGGACCCATGTGTGATTTATTGTGGTCTGATCCAGATGATCGATGTGGTTGGGGCATCTCACCTCGTGGTGCTGGATATACTTTTGGCCAGGTAATTTATGTTTGGGCCATTGTTCGAGTTTTTTTTCTTACTTTTTTCAGTATTTTAATATTGAAATTTTACGTTCTTCTCTGCAGGATATATCTGAACAATTCAATCATACAAACAGCTTGAAGTTGATTGCTAGAGCTCATCAGCTGGTTATGGATGGGTTTAACTGGGCACATGTAATCATTCATGTTTCTTATAATTTATTTATTTTTATTATTTTTGCTTTTAAACAAGGCATAAAATGCTTCTGGCGGGTTTAATTCCTCATTTCCCCCCTTGTAACAGGAACAAAAGGTGGTAACCATATTTAGTGCCCCTAATTATTGTTATCGCTGCGGGAACATGGCTTCGATTTTGGAAGTTGATGATTGCAATAGTCAATCATTCATCCAGGTATTTCTTCCCCTACTCCCCCTTTTCTTTTCCTATCATTTTGCACACACATAGAAAATATGGATAAACATCAAAGAGCAACAACTAACTTTCGAAATTGAGTTCCCGGATGCCTTTTCCATCTGTTTGTATAACCGTTAAGTTAATCTTGCTGCAGTTTGAACCAGCTCCAAGGAGAGGTGAACCCGATGTTACTCGTAGAACTCCTGATTACTTCCTCTGAAGCAACTCTGCGATAACTGGTTCGTGATACTTCACTTTTCCTCAACTCCCTCCTGTTACATAGTCAGGTAGTTGTCGATCTTTTGCCGGAGTCTCAGGCATCTACTTCCTGCAAGTTTTTTACATTCCTTGTTTTCTTTTAATCTTTTGACAACGATGAGTATCAAAAAACATGTGTATTATGCTCGAAAAGATTGCATAGCTGATGAAAGACACAGTCATAATGTAGATCTCTGTGTTTGTTTTCAGTTCTGTATTCCCCTATCCCTCTTATTTGTATTCGTAGTACCGGATATGGAAAAGTTCTATATTTAGTGGTTGTTTTCTATGTTATTTGGTCTCGAGTGTGTGCGTAACTGCGTATCCAACACATGTATGTTCAATTTTGTTTGTTATTTGGAGAGTTTTGGAAGATGATATGGTCATACCTATACCCAGAACCCTGAAATATGTGGAACTCGGTTTCAACCTGGGAAAAAAGAGAGGAGTTGCAGCGGAATCGGAGCCGGAGCGGCGAGGTGTGTTTTACCTAGTGATTTCAAAATGCATATTCAAATCTGGGTTTATTTGAATGAGGTCATAAAATAGCTTTGAATAAACTGAGAGGGTACTGTAATGGCTGTCGAGAAACTGCCGGAAAGATGGACGGCAACGACGAAAAGGTATGAACTCTCTGGCTGAAAGAACTCATCTGGACTTGTCTGTAATCCAGACAAGCTTCAAAATTTGATATGCGTGACTCAGTCGAGTTGGATTATCATGTTAGTAAGGTCCATCTTACATGAAATAATATTATCAAACTATTCGTTTAAATCCTTCATCGATTCACTTCTAATTTTAAAGCTCGAAATAAGCTGTTCCATGTAAAATTTAGATAATTATAAGATGTTTTAAAAAGGATTATATGGTTAATCCTTCTACTTTGATAGTAATATTTAAGATTTAATTATTATATTTAAAATTTTAAATCTTATTTTAAAATAATGTTTAATCTTTGACATTATTCATATTTTCTATCTACTTCGGAAAATACACTTACTATAAGTTGTTCGACAATTATCAAATTGAATTAGGATTATTTTTGTATAAATAAAAAAATTGAGAACATAAGTGTCATTAATAAACCATTAAAAATATATTTAAATATTATCGATTAATTAATTTATAATATTAAATTATTTAAGGTTAGATTTTTAAATTTTGGTGTTTAGGTTTGGAATTGTAAATAAGATAAATAAATCATGTGAATACATGATATTTGTGTTTGATTATTTGAATTGCTCGTGAATGTTAATCAAAGTTCAATCAATTCTCGATTTGATTGGATAAAAATTTAAATTACGACCGCAATTGCACTTTCGTCGTGACATTTTATTACGTTTACGGACAATAACAAAAGAATTGTTATTACTGTGAGCCATTATTTCTATAATAGATATTTTTAGAAGTGTCAAAACCTTGAAATAATAATCATGAATCTAGATTTAAATCCTTATGATTTGATTTGATCTCGAATAAAATTTTTAATAAGTTGGATCGAGTTTATCCCTATTCAAATTCGACTTGATTCATTTATATCCATAATTGAATTGAGTGTAATTTGTAATAATTTATCGATCAATAAATTTGAGAAGAATCCTAAAAAACAGTTACAATCATAAAAAAATAATTACACGTGTTGAACTTACTCATATATAATTTCTCCGACTCAAATCTGACAAAACTAATAAATTTCTAACGATTTTTATTTAAAAAATATTTTTAATAAATTTAAAACTTACGACTTAAAAGAAAAAAATATAAACGGAATTTTTTAATAAAAAATTAAAATCATAAAACATTTTTTAAATTTTAAATTTAAAATACTAGTAAAACATTGCTAAGAATAAGAAGTACTAATTTAAAAAATATATATGAAGAAAGAGTATGGTGATCGGACGGTTTAAACATGCCCAATCCAACGACCCAGTACAAATAACGATGGGCCTATAAACCCTAGCAAATGACTGAAATAGACGAGTCCAGAAAGCCAATCAAATGGGTATAACCGTCATTCCAAAATGCATGTGTATATATAAAAGACCATATCTAGGGTTTATCATACGTTCCTTCCTTCAAACTCTCGACAGAAAGCAGCCGCGCCTCCATCCATCTGCTCGTCAAAGGTTCAATCGAGTTAGTTCTTAAAGACTTACACTTCATCTTATTTTATTTTATTTAACATTAGATTTACTTCCGTTAATTCTTTTTAAGGAATGTTAATTGTGTTTCCGTTTAGTAATTTTTATTAAGACGTTTATTTGATTATACGCGGAATCATTCTTCTTAATCACTTTCCTGGGATCATTGTCTGTTTTCGTGAAATTAGTCTTCAAATTGACGATCAATAATATGCTTTTTTTAGTAAAAAAGATGTAAGATCCGACTCCTTTTCGCAGAATGGATAGCCAGATTAAGTTCGCTGTGGTGGTGAAAATTATGGGAAGGACCGGTTCCCGCGGTCAAGTGACTCAGGTTCGAGTCAAGTTTTTGGATGACCAAAACCGGTTTATCATGAGGAACGTGAAGGGACCGGTTCGCGAAGGAGATATTCTCACGCTGCTGGAGTCTGAGAGAGAAGCTAGAAGGCTTCGTTGATCGGTATTTTTGTTTAAAATTTATTTATTTTTGTTGAAGTAGCACATCTGAGTTTTCTTTGAATTACTTGTACTTTGAGTTTGTGAGACTGGTTGTTCTAAACAGCTTGATTTTATGATGATGAACTGAACTGAATTTGTTTTGGGTTTATATCTTTTGCTGTCTGGATTTAATAATCCCTAGTCGTAATTGTGTTCAATCTTTTTAATAAATGTGTTTTAATTTTTAATAATGTTCGTGTTTGTTTAATTTTTAAGTGGTTGTGTTTGTTTGTTTAGTGTTTGCGAATGTGTTAACATATTCGTTTAATATTCAAAAATATTAAATAAACAAATAATAAAATATAAAACTTACATTTCAATATTAAGTTATATAACGTCCTTAAACAATAAAAAAATAACACTTAAATAATCCATAAACGGTTTCATCATAAAAATACATCAGCCATTAAGCTCTTCGGTTTTATAATTTAAACTCCAAAGTTAATTTCGTATTTAATTTAATATCAATTTTTATTTATATTTAAAAATTTTCATCGAATACTCTATTCATTTTCACCCGTAAATTCTGCAAGGAGCACAATGTTTGCAAGTTCAGTAAACAAACAACGCAGGCGAAACAGTATCTTAAAAATACATCAAATAATTTAAACTTGAATAATCAAAGGACTCCATTTAAATTTGAAAAATCGATTTATTAATTATTAAAAAAATTAAGTTATTTAAATTTTATTTTACAATTTAATTTTTATTTAAAATTTTTTCAGTCTAGTTTATAAAATTACAAGTCAAATATCTTCACGTTATGATAAATCGAATAATTTAATTTTTCTACTTGAGATAAATTTTATCTACCTTATTTAATACAATTAGTTTTAAGCAAAATGATTTTACCCGACTCGTTAACCCTTTAATAAAGTAACAAAAATCCTCTACCTTTTTTTTGTGTCTCCCTTCATATCTCTTTGTATTTCTTTTTAAAAATTGAATTTTAAACCCTTAACCTTTATTTTTTATATTCTAGACTCTAAATCTTACACCCTAAAAGATACACTTTATCCTTAATTCTCTAATCTCTAACCAAAACTGCTAACCTAGAACCCTAAATCTTAAACCTTAAAACCTCTAATTTAAAGTGAGACATAAATGGAGTCACGAGAAATGGACAAATGACTTGGGTTCTCAATAAAAATTAAAATATTATTGTGCTTCTTGAAGAATAATGGGCTGTAAAATTACTATTGTGGACTAATCGGCTATAGCTGTAGCCCAACGAAGAGCCCTAAATCCAAGGCCTATTCGATCCCTAAAATACCCTAACATCCAGATTTTTTCCAAATATAAAATAATTGTTAGATTAGGGCTCTTTGATCTCATCTTCCCCACCGAAAGAAGCGCTCTTCGATTCTCGGCCGCCACTCCCTCTTCAGCTCTTTCTATCCATCTAATCAGAGGTTTCTTTCAAAATCTTTTACTTTTATTTTTAACTCCAATTTCCCTCCTAAGCCTCACTTTGATTCTCTCTTTCTTTAAAATTCATTCTCAGTATATAACTCAGTTCTTTTCGTAGGTATGGCGACAGCTGTGGCAGCCACCGAGGTCTCCAGAGAACCAACTCAACCCACCAACGAAGTCAAGCTTTTCAATCGCTGGTCTTTTGAGGATGTTCAGGTTTTCCCTCATATTCCTCATAATTTTTGATCGGAAAGTCTCTATCCATTTTTATCATCTTACTGGTTTTTGTTGAATATGAAATGCTTAGTTCCTTTAGCTGCTATCTGAATTGTTTGTTCTCTTTGCTGTTTATTCTAATCTATGGATTTTGAATTAGGGTTTATAAATTTTGGTCAATGCATTTGGGTTAATGATTAGAACTCTTGATTGTAATGAATTTGGCTCCTGAATTTGCTGTTCACATTTGATTTTAGGTTACTGATATCTCTTTGAGTGACTACATTGGTGTCCAAGCTTCCAAGCATGCAACCTATGTGCCACACACTGCTGGGAGGTACTCGGTGAAACGTTTCCGAAAAGCTCAATGCCCGATTGTCGAGAGGCTGACAAACTCACTGATGATGCACGGCCGAAACAACGGGAAAAAACTTATGGCGACTAGGATTATTAAGCATGCCATGGAAATTATTTATCTCCTGACTGATCAAAACCCAATTCAAGTCATTGTTGATGCTATAATCAACAGGTAGCCTATTGAAGCCCTAAGCTTAGTTAATACATCTGTTGATTTTGGGATATCGATATTGTGTCGACCTTTAATAAGCTTTGTTACTTTTCATTTGGTTTAACAGTGGACCTCGTGAAGATGCTACTCGTATTGGTTCAGCTGGTGTTGTCAGACGTCAAGCTGTTGATATTTCTCCCCTCCGCCGTGTCAATCAGGCTATCTATCTGTTGACCACCGGTGCTCGTGAATCTGCATTCAGAAACATTAAAACCATTGCTGAATGTCTGGCTGATGAGCTTATTAATGCTGCAAAGGGCTCGTCTAATAGGTAAATTACTTGATGTCTCTGTTATTGCTTAATTAGCTTTTGGATCATTGTCCTGATGAAATACTTGATTGTACAGCTATGCCATCAAGAAGAAGGACGAAATCGAGAGGGTTGCAAAGGCCAACCGTTGAGGCCATAAACGAGATAATTACACCGCGGCCGACGGAAAGTTTTATCATTTAAACCAGTACTTTGTAGGTTCTCCTTTTCTTTTGTCTCTTAAACATGCAATAATGTTTTGGTTTTAATGGAGTTTCAGTAGATATTATCAAAATGCTAGAATTTTGCTGATTGTGATTTAAAGAAAGACCTGTTTCATTGAATTAAAAATTTACCTTTACTGGTAAATTTCATTTTGGATGTTTGAAAATTGGTTTACAAAACATGATATTTTTAGAAACACGAAATTCTTGTACATCTTTTGCTTAGACACTGGTAAGTTGTATATCTATTGAGACTTTAATTTCGATGAAATACATACATCAGGAACGTCAAATTTTATGGTTACTAATATGGGTGTTAAAAAATATCTGATCTGGTCGATCTAATTCGATTATCTTTTAATGTGATCTGAAAATTCGGATATCTGATCTGGTTTTTATTTTTAGATTGGATATTCGATTTGATTTTAAGTTTTTTGGATTGGATACAGAGTATAATATTTCAAGTTTTGGGTTATTAATATTTGAAAATTAAAATTTTTATTAATATTAATTTTTTTTATTTAATAATTTAGTGCTTGTTGTATTTAAAAAATTTAGAAATTAAAATTTTTATAATTGTAAATCTTATTGTATTTAGTAATTTGTTGTTTATTATATTTAAAATTCTAAAATTTTTACAAATACAACTTTTAAATTCGAAAAGAAAATAGTATAATCAAGTAATATTTTGGGTATTTGATCTGACTATCCAATATTCGAATATGTGAATATCCGTTTTTTAGATGAATTATTACATCATTGATCCGAGAATTTGAATATCTAAAAAAAATTAAATCGTTTTTAATCTGATATTCAACCATGAATACCCCTAACTACAATGGATATTTATACAGAGATAAATTATTTAATTTTATAATCTATTTTGGTTAATTATATTTTAACAATTTAATTCATATTCAAATAATTAAAAATAACACGGTTAAATTATATCATTTTAATTTATCAAATTGAAGAACACAAACTAAATTAACAACTAATGAATAATGTAAAAAGTAATGGCATAATTTAATATAACATATTCTGCATCATGATTTAAAATTTTAAAAAATATACGACTAATAATGTCCAAATTAATTAATAATTACATATTTTAGCTGGATAAAATATTGAATTTTTTAAATAAAGTTATAATCGAGTCCTGATATTTTTATAAAATATTAATTGTAACCTAAAAACAATAATCGTTTCTTTAATCATTACAACTAATAATAAACTTATTAATTACATTAAAAATAAAAATCTCAAATTTTAATGTATATGAATTAAAACTAAATTAGACAACTAAAATACAAATATAAAAAAGTACACAATTATATTACATTTATTTAGTATAAATTATTAAATATATTTTTAAAACAACTAGAGCGAATCAAAAGTGAATTTTTGAGATATTTAAAATCAAGTATATTGAAATTTTATTTTAGGAAAACAAAAGTATACAAGAGCTAATCTTTAGCATCCTATCATATTTTTAATCACTATTTTCCTAGATTTTTGTTGACTTATTATTTGTAAAATAATATGACATGTCAAAGGTTGATTGGATAATCTAAATAGCAATTTTATAAGCATTTTCACACAGAATCGAAACTCATTAAAATAGTAAAAATGACATTTTGATAGCTAAAATTTACAAAAGTTACAAATTCGTCATTGAATATATTGAATTGTATGATTTCGTAAGTTCAAAATGAATCATATTATAACAGTTTGATAAGTTTTACTGATAGTTTCATTATAAATTCATAAAATTTAGTGTTTATTTATAATAATTTAATAAATTTAAAGATTATTTTATAAATTTTAAAATTTAATCTGTTAAAAAAGTATTTTTTTTTACTTAATTTAGTGATAGTTTATGTACTTTAGTCGAAGAAAACTCAGTTCTTTCGTTTATGGTTTCCACTTTCTGATTTTTTGTTTTTTATTTGTACAATTTTCCCTCCTAATCTTCCTGTCTCCCAAACACAATTGCAATGTTTACGGATTTTCTGTTTGGAAACAGTTTTTTTGCTATTGGGCTTGGTGTAAGGCGATTGATTTTCTTTCGAAGGAGAAGTTTGATGAAATTATAAACAAGAAAGAGCTTCACTTTTCTTCTCTAAAGGTTTATTTCCCGGGAAAATTTACATCTTTTTTCCAGCTTGTGCTATCTCAGCTTCCAAGGTTAGTCTAATGAGGAAAAAAAATCATTTTTGAATAGATTTTCTTGGGAAAATTTTTAGCATTTGAATGTTAACTGAGAATTGTTGTTTATAAGGATTCCTGGAAATTTTATTTCTGAAAAAGGAACATTTTAGTTGCATATCTTTCATTATTTTTTTCAGGAACTTTTCTTTGTGATTGATTTATCCAGGAGGAATTTACATTGCTGATAGGTGGAGTAGAAAAAGAGGGGAAATATTCATTGGAGGATCCAAGATTCAAGAGGAACTTTAATAAGTTCTTACATTTTTTTGTATTGATTTGTCAGTAAATAATTAGATTGCTTGAATTTGAATGCATATATTGATATATGGAGTCAAAAGTTTATTCATCTCCAATTCCAAAAAAAATGGTAAAATGTTGTGATTGTGGTTGTGCTACATGTTCTTTGATTGGTGGTTCTTCGAGTACTTGGTTTCGATCTGTGAAACGAAAATTCGATGAGTTTGAGGCCACAAACAGGTTGGATGATCCAGGATTGGATCTTAACTCCAATGCCAAAATCCAAATTGAGAATGAATGTGCAGCTTTACGGGAGACAATTAGCAGCCTACAGACCACAATACAGGATTTGAATAGAGAATTGGAGGAAGAGAGAAATGCCTCATCATCGGCTGCTACTGAGACGATGTCGATGATATTGAAGTTGCAGAGCGAGAAGGCGGAGATCCAAATGGAGGCACGGCAATTCAAGAATTATGCTGAGGAGAAAATGGCTCATGACCTGGAGGAGAAAATTGTATTGGAGGATCTGTTGTATAAGAGAGAGCAGACTGTTCAAGCTCTTACATGTGAAGTTCAGGCTTGCAAGCATAGGATGTTGAGTTATGGGTTTACGGAGGAAGAGGTCGAAGGTGAGCCTAATGGGGAGTTTCAAAACATGGGTGAGAACTTTGGTGATTCAGTTGATCTTCTTCCATATGATTATCCAACTCCAAGGTGCTATTTGAACGAGAATCCTGGTGATGATGTTGAAGATATTGAGACATATGCATTTGGTGAGACCCCTCGAGAACACTTGCGAAATCTGGAACAAAGGATCTGCCAAATGGAGAGGAATCTGAGCAGCAGTCAGCTGAGTCAAATGGATGGATGTTTCCCTGGAACAAAGAATGTTTCAGAGAAGGTAATGGTTGGTCACTCTCCTAGGCGACCAAGACATGCAAGGGGGCTTTCAGGTGATGGTTCAAACTCATTCCTACCTAAAGAGACCACTTCAGAATTTGCCAATGATTCTCCCATGTTTAATACTAGCTTCAAAAAGGAGTTCGTTCCAGAAATGGACAAGGTTTCCAGCTCAAGAAGAATGGATAATGCTTCAGAAGTTGGAGATGATATGAGTGACAGAGTTTATACAATTGATTCAATACATACTAGGGTGCCGTACGACGGAACCTCCAAGCCAAAACCTGGAGTTGTAGATCGTGATGATTATGAATACAGTCCAAGGGATACAATTGATCTGCCTGAGGTTTGTGATCCTGATATCAAGAAGCTCTACGGGAGGCTTCTGGCCCTCGAGGCTGATAGAGAATCAATGAAACAAGCAATAATATCAATGCGAACCGAAAACGCACACTTGGTATTATTGAAAGAAATAGCTCAACATTTGTGCAAGGAAATGTCACCTGAAAGACCAGTGACTGTGAGGAAACCATCTACTCGTGAATGCCTACCGTTCATGTCATTCTTCAAGGTAATCTTTGATTGAACAAAAGGTTCCTTTTTGTAAGTATTTTACACCATCTAGCTCTAGTATTAACATTATCATGTCTGTATATTTTGCGTTAGTCAATCTAGCAATGCCATATTCTTCAAATGTTCTACATGGAGCATCATCAATGGAGCTGTTCTATGTTCTCCCAATCTCAACATCATTGTTCCACTTAACATTTATCATCTTTTGATTTTTAATTTTCATTTTTCTCCAGTGGATTCTGTCCTTTTTCTGGAAGCGGAATCGTCGAAGCAAGTAAGTAGTATACTACTTGTTATATAAATGGTTACTGTTGGACTTACCTATGTTTTAAAACTAGCATACTTTTGTTTCTCTTTTCAATTTATCCAAGAGCCAGAGTTCGTTTCACTTTCGATCCTATTTCTCCGTTATTATATAGGTACCTGTATGGATTGTCACCGAGCAATGTTGGCTTGCTAATGCTTCTCGACAAGGGCTCTCGACTGAGGCAGTGGAGATGCATTTCAAGTACACAAGTGTGAAAATGATTCATCTACTGCCATCTCAAGCTACAGCCAATAATCGTAATGGTGATTGCTGAGTGGATTTTTGAATAAGCTATCATGTATAGACTTTGCATCCTGTCTCATGGATTCCTTGGAGGAGAAGATTTTGGTATTTTGTTCAACTTTCTTCAATTTTATTCGTATTCTTACGATTGAATACATTTTGCTGCTTGAATGCTGTGAGCATACTAGCTCTTATGATTTTTCTGATTTCGGTTTAAGGTATGTTTCTATTGCCGGTTTCCTTTCCTGTATATTTCAGATTCTTGTACGATTTTCTCTTCAAGTATGCTGTGTTTATTCTTCTCTAATTCGAGCAATCGTTAGTTCGCTAGAGTTCTCGTTGCTAGTCTCGTTGAAATTCGTATCGACATTTCAAGGATTTACGGATACATGGAAAACTTAATCTTAAATATAAACCAGTTTAAGCACCATAGTCCTCTTTCCAAGCAAACACAAACCACATGATATTGTATTATCATCTGCAACAAAATTAATACATAGTGGTAAGAAAACTTGTTGGTCATGAATCACTTCTGTACACAAGCCAAGAAATGCAATGAAGTTGGAGACATTCCAAGGACTTGATCATCGGCATCAAACAAAGTAATCGGTTCATCATCCTCCATCGGAGATGCCGATGTCGGCTTGTTACAAGCCTCATTCGTCGAGTCCTTCCCGGTCAGTCGTTGCACGACACTCATAAATTCCTCAGGTCTTACATGGATAATCTTCGGTGACCTGAGATAGATTACTACAGGTTTAATAACCTTGGAAATCCGATTCCGGTGAGATGATTTCTTGATCACCGTCGACGAAGCGTTGCCGCCTACTCTTAGAGCCAAAGGTCTTGGACCTTGCAACTTTCCTCCTCTCATGGAGTTGTTGATTTCATGACTTTCACTACCCATTAGAAAAAACTATGAAAAGTTTTCGAGATCGAGTCGATGTTTTAATCCTTTAGCTCAAGCTTAGTGACCAACCATGTGTGTGTTTGTGTATATATACCTCTACTGCAGCAAGCAAGAAAGAGTCCATGTTTGTTTGGCTAGAAAGAAAATGCAAGAAAAAAACTGGGTCTGGTTTTGAATCTATCTTCATGGTGTTTTGGTAGAATCTGCCGGCTACGTTTTCAAAGCATGGTCTGATTTGGAACAATCAATACCGAGGGGAAATTAAGACAAATTCAGTCAAGACAAAGTCAGATTAATTAGTTCCTGTTTTAGCATACTAATCCTAATCCTAAACCAAGAATGTCAAACAAACATATTTTAATATAAAATAAATAAAATAAAAATTTTGTCAAACCAACTCCTGTTTGGCATTAACTATAATCTTGACCTATGGTCTGAAAATTAAAATTAACTACTAAGGAAATTATGGTAACTCGCTTAAACAAGATTATTAAAAATTTATTTTAATTTTAATATTATATTAGATGAAATTTATTTTTTAGAATTTAAAAATTATTTTATATTTTTTTGTCGTATTTATGATCCTCAATTAATAAAATAATTAATGTTAATTAAGAATATATTTTTACATATCATAAAAAATTTATCGAATTATATCACTCTTTCTATATTCTTGATTAGCAATATGTTAGGACCATAAGAGATGTAATGGGAAGGGTCATAAAATAATTTTTCTTTTTGAATCGGTCTCTTTAATAATAAATTTGTGTCGCATTTAATTTGGATTAATTAATAAATAAAACATACATCGATGATTATAAAAGGGTAAGAGTGTTAAAAAGTACTCAACTCAAATGACCCGACTCAAATATCCGACTATCAGAACGTAAAAAATCGAGTATTTACTCAAAAAAAATTTGGTCTGAATCGAATACTCGGTCCGTCATTTTTCGGGTCGGGCCCGAATCACAAAATCACAAATTTTTGGGTACCCGATTATTTTCGGGTACCCGATTCTAATTTTTTTATTTATTATTATTATTTAAACAAAATATACTTATATTCATTATATTTTCATATCAAACAATCTAATTTCTAAATCCCGATCCTATAAACTTTAATTTTAAAAAATAATTAGAAACTTAATCAAAAATAAAATTATGACTCATTGCAAATTATAAATTTAGCTTTCGAGTTGACAAAATTCGAACTTTACTTGTTTAGATATGCATTATTTTTGTATGTGCATTGACCGATACGAAAATCAACTCAAGATTATTTATTATTTAAACCATTAATTTTTATATATTAAAATAAATAAACTAATTAAAAATATCTAAAAAATATAAAAAAACTTCCTTTATACGTTATGTTTTGTTTCGAATTAGATTATGTAATTTAGGTTTTAAAATTTATGTTTAGATTACGTAATTAATATTTTAAAATTTTATATTTCGATGTTGGATTATGTAATATTTTAAAAATTTTAATTCGATGTTGAAATATTTTTATATTTCGATGTTAAATTTAAGATTCATATAAAAAAATTAAAAAATCAGGTACCCGAAATACCGAATACCTGAAAAATTCGAGTCGAACACGGACCAAAAAAAATAACTATCCGAAAATATGAGTACCCGATACTTCGGGTACCCGAATATCCGGATACCCGAATTTGAACACCCCTATTAAAGGGTTACTTTTGTCTTTATCAATTATATTTTCACATATATATTTCTTTTAGGATTAAGATTTACTTTCGTTTTTACAGTAGGTCTAATTTATTGATTTGGTTCGTGTGATATTTTTCATCAATTTGACTATTAAAATAGTCGAATTGCATTACCATTTTGAGTTTAAAAATATTTTTATGTTTCATAATTATTTTAAGTTGATAATTTTTATTAAAATTTAGAGTTTGAAATTTAAAAATTAAGATTAAAGTATAGGGACAAACTAATATACTTCAATTATTTTAAAAACTAAATTAATAAAAAAATATTATACAAACTAAATCAATAAACTAAAACTACTCTAGAAACAAAAGTAATCCTTATACCTTTCTTTTTCATAAAAAATAGTATCTTTAACAGAAATTCTATAACGAGCGTCAAACACTGTTGAATACCACTAATATTGAACATTATTAAATTAATTAATACAAATTTAAAATCTCAAAGACTCAATATGTAATTAATAAAAGAGTGATAAACTCAATATATAATTAATAACTGTATGATTAGTCCTTTAAATTTTTACTTTTTATAAATTAATTTAATAATATTCAATAATATTAAACATTAGCGATGTTCAGCTGTGTTCGACGTCCGTTGTAGACTCTTCCCTCCTTTATTCTACACGTTGGACGTGAAAATTTCAATATTAAAACCAAGAGTAATATCGGTCGTCGGAAAGTTCTATTAATGATTTCAATATTATTTTAAATTATATTATAATCTTAATATGGAAGTGGCATTTGATGGGTCTCGGCCAGCAACCTTTGGATCCTTCATCTCATGGCTGCAGCCTGCAGCCTGCAGCAAAATGATTTATTTGGGTCTTAAGAATTAAATGCATGCACTTGCAGTGGACGTATTCAAAGGAATTTTCTCTTCCCCTTTGGGGTAATTCAGTTAGGGATACTAAAACTCGATTCGATTTAAAAAAATTGAATAATTCGATTTAATTTAAGGTAAAAATATTTATTTCGTTTTAACTTGATTTGAAATTTCATAAATTCGAATAACTCGAAAAAATTTTAAATAAAGTTTGAGTTGTAAAACGAAAACTCAAATAACTTGAAATTTTTTAGTAATTAGAAGATTTATTTTTAAGTTCGAGACAAGTCCCTCAAATTTTTATAATATACATATTGATATATAAAAATATGAAAAAATATTGTTACACATGAAAATATATATATATAGCTTATATGATTAGTGAAAGTTATTTAAATTACAATCTAATAGTACTATAACATAATAAATAATTATAATTAAATCTTTAAAAGAACTCGAAACTCAACTCGACTCAATTTTTTTTAAAATGAAAGTTCGAATGATAAAATTAGACTCGTCAACTCGAATAACTCAAAAATTTTTTACTCGACTTAATCAAATACTCATCCCTAAATTCAGCCCTCAATTTTATATTTCTACCAAAAAAGATCATTACTTGTCATTTTCAAACCTCTTAACTTAATTACCTTAAAGGGTAAATATAACTGAGATGGTTACTCGTGTTTAGTAAGTGTATATTTTTAGTTATCGAATTAAAAAATAGTATTTTAATTATTTAAAATTATTTTTTAAATATTTGCTCATTCGGGTGTTAATTTCTGTTAAACAACTAACAATGTGTCAAGATTAAATTACTTATATAATCACTAAATTATTATCACACTTATATTTTAACCACGGAAATAAAAATAATTTACATAATTATATATTTAACTCTTTATATTTATAAATTTTTATTTTTTTTCCTCTCTATCATCTTCCTCACCTTGTTTACCCCGTCATACGTGGTCCTAGATAATCAAAATCATTAATATTATTTTTTAGAATGAATCATCATATTTTTCTTATATATAATTAGTAGGTGAATAATTCATCTAATAATCTCTTTTCGGAGAGTATTAATTGCAGTTATCATTTATTCACTTCGTGTACATTAACTTGTACTACCATGTAGCATTCATATATGCAAATACAACCGGGTGTTTTGCACCTTCCGGTTTCAACCACGAAGAACTAAATATATAATTATATAAATTATTTTTTTATTTTAATAATTAAAATAATAATATAATAATAATTTAGTGATTATATAAATGATTTAAATTTTTTAATGTGCGAAGTCAATATATTATTAGTTGCTGTGAGAATGGGGACATGGAGACTGAAAATTGTAATCAACAGTAAAAAAAATAAGAAAGAAAATCAACTCTGGATAATTTGTCACATTAGTAATTAAATTATATAAATAAATCAAAATTACAGTTTCTCCGAGAATAAAATCGTATAAATGGATGGAACTTTTTAAAAAATATATATATATTATATGCAATGGTGCAGTGACAAATTAGTAAAGGATTTTAGGGTTTCAGGAGTTGTTGCCTCTCTCTGTACGTAGTGTTTGGCATGTTTCAGAAGTTGTCGTCTCGGTCTTTGGTTCCAGATAGTTTACCCACTAAATAAATGGAGTAGTACATATGAAGATGACACGACATGAAAACTTAAACATGATTATGACACGAAACATCAGATCTAATTACGGACAAGCTTAACTGTTCCAACTTCAACGTATCTATTTTCTGGGCTCACACAGTTTTTGTCTGTATACACATATGTGTGTCAAATTATGGTTTTGGTTCATCTATTATATTTAATTTGTAGATGCAGTCCCTATATATGTAACACTTATTAATGCGATCCTTGCGCTAATCACCGTTTTAATACGGATGCAAATTGTCTACATTTTTTTTACGTCTCTATTTGTGCCTTCACTTTATATTAGAGATTTAAGGTTCAAAGTTAGGGATTGTGGTTAGAGCTTAGTTGTTGGTTTTGATTCATCCGTTATATTTAATTTGTAGATGCAGTCCCTATATGTAACGCTTATTAATGCGTTAATCACCGCTCTAATACGGGTGTAAATCGTCTATCTTTTTCTCATGTCTTCATTTATATCTCTGCTTTATAGTAGAGGTTTAGGATTTAAGGTTTAAGGTTTAAGGTTAGGGATTGTGTTTAGGGTTTAGTGTTCAAGGTTAGAAGTTGTGGTTAGAGTTTAGTGAATTAGGGGTATGGTGCATTTTTTAGGATGTAAGGTTTAGGATATAGAAAATAAGAGTCAGAGTTTAAAATTAAATTTTTAGAAATTTTTAACAGAAAGTTCATACGTAGGATATATTAAAAATTAATTTTTAGAAATAAGAGATAGAAGGCTTTTACTCTTCTAATACTACTCGGTTAAATTAAAAGAATTCATCTTCTTTTAGATTGAGTTTAACATAGATGATATATTAATGATACAATATATAGAAGTATATGAAATTAGATATATTTAAATATTTAATATTTTTTACTTTACGAGTAAAAGCTTTAAATAATATCAATTATATCAAAATGATATAATCTTCATTAAATTTCTCTCGATTAATGCTCGTTCAAAGTGATATTCAACCCATCAATCGTTTTTATCCCTACATTATAATCTTCATCTTCTCCGTTCAGTCATTTTCCCTATTGAATCATAGTAGAGAATATAAGCTCCAACATCGTTGTCATCTTTCTTATCCTAGACCTACCTTGAAGAAGAAACAACATATATGAAGTAACGTCAAATACACGTAATCATATCTGACATTCGTTTTGTCTCGTAGTGACGGATGATTTGTGGTGACCAAGGAGGTCAACTCAATCATACGAGATGGCATTTTGGTATTATAAATATGGGAGATAATGAGTCTGATACGTCAACGTTCGACTTGAGTGAATTCGACTCAAATTTGTACTCGATTCGAAATTTTAACAAGTCGACTCGAACCTGTTTAAGTTCGATTCGAAAAACTCGTAAACATGTTGGGTGGCATATGTTTTCTCCGGAGGTTTGTTCAGTCATGAATCAAAGGCTTAACCATATCTATATTATTGGAAGCATTGCAGAAATGGCATAAAAACCCTGCCTGTGATGTTGCTGCCAAAAATTAGAGCTGTTGGGTAGGGACCAAGCTAAAATGATATTTCAGGGTGTGGAAACCGGACCACGGCGATATAATTCTATTTTATAATTAATAGTATATTTTAATATAAATAAATAATGTGATTAAAACTTTCATTAATTGACAGATATGTCTCCTTTTTCTTTCAAGTGCAACATCGAGATTAAACTCCAATTTAAAATGATAATTATTAAAAAAAAATAACCGCTTTAATAATTACAGACAAATTGTTCCGAACCAATGTGTCATGGGGCTAAACTTTACGGTCCGTAACAAATACCACGACAGAATACGACACCATTGAG
Source organism: Abelmoschus esculentus (assembly GCA_035048815.1). Classification (NCBI taxonomy): domain Eukaryota; kingdom Viridiplantae; phylum Streptophyta; class Magnoliopsida; order Malvales; family Malvaceae; genus Abelmoschus; species Abelmoschus esculentus. The sequence continues at coordinate 12,149,884 of JAUCBN010000041.1, forward strand.
TTAGCGATGGTACAGATACATGATATTTCGGGTTAATATTCGAATAAAAATCAGATTCGAACATATATGTTTAATTTATGCATTAATCTTTTCAATCCACAAAGAAGTGGCAAAGCAGATGCTGGATAACTTACTGATGAACTTGTCTGGGTTAGGTGGCTCATTTTAAGGCTTAAAATGAATAAATTATAAACCAAAAAAAATCTACAATGTCTATCTTTATATTTGTACAGAAAATAGACAATTTTTTAAATAAATTTATTAATTCAGATTTAAATATTACAAAAGAAATTATTGCTTTGTTTGAGTGCTCTTTAAAAAAAATAATTTTTTCATTATTTATTTTTGTCGTATCGACACAATTACAGAAAAAGAATTATAATTTCTATAACTCAGCTTTTTTTGTTGATAAAAAAATTGATGATACTAATTATTTTAATTTTAAATTATTAAAAGATAGACTAAAACTGTTATCAAAATAGATAAAATCTATTATAAAAAGACGAAAAATAACCATAAAATTATCTATGATGTAAACTTAAAAAGGTAAAAAGAGTAATTTATAATTTAAATCATTGAACTTACACTCAACTTTCGTATAGGTCACAAAATTTTGATTTAATCAGATTAAATCATTAAAATTTTATTATTAACAAATTAAATCATTCACACCAACATTGTTAAATATTTAATGAAAAAGCTAACTCAATAATCCTACATGGGATCCGCTACTTCCTCAAATAGCCAAACCTTGATGTGACAAAGACGATAGAGCGAACAACCAGTTAATCAGTCGGGTTCTAGGGGAAAAGCACACGCTTAATCGGATCACATAAATATGTTTTTTCATCTCAGCAAGTTAATATTAATTAAAATTAAGAAAAAAAATATTATTTTTTAAATTAAATTATTAAAGAAATTTAGTAAATTGATATTGATTGAATTATAATTTTTTAATAATTTAATGTAAAAATATTTTAAATATTTTTTTAATTTTAATTAATATTAACTTGCTGATATGAAAAAATATGTCTAGTAGGATTATTGAGTTAATTTTTCTGTTAAAATAATTAACGGTATTAGTATGAATGATTTAATTTGTTAATAATAAAAGTCTAATGGTTTGATCTGATTAAATTAAAAGTTTATGACCTATACGAAAGTAGAGGATAAATTTAATGATTTAAATTGTAAATTACTCAGGTAAAAATAAAATAAAATTTATCAGTGAAGATAAATTTTATTTATATACAAATCAACAAAATTATTAAAGATCAGTATTGGTATAAAAATATAACAAAAATTTAAAAATAGAAAGATAATAACTACCTTAAAATGATAATTTAGTATAATATTATACAGTTATTTGTGGAGTTTAATATTTTCAGTGTTAAAAGTAAAACATATAAATTCCACTAATTTAGAAATAAGTACATTCTTCTTTCAATTATTGGATAAAAAAATTAAATAACTTTGAAATTGACACGTGTCTGGTGGCGATGGACCCACCATCCTCCTAACACACTAGAAATAGACAAACCTATCACAAACCACCAAATATGTCCTTTCGGGGCATAACTCATTTTCTAAAGTCAATTATTGCGGAATTTTCATTTTCATTTCAATATTATTGCACAATAGAAAATAGTGTTAAAAGTCTATAGAAATTAAATAAAATTAAAAAAAATTACTTATATAATTATCAAAATAAATAATAATAATAATAATAATACAAAACGGTGGACGATTTCCCATTAATATTATAGTAAAAAAAATAATTCTCAATATAGTGAAAGTAAAAATTATTTTTTTATAATATTGTATTTTTTATAGTACCAATAAAGTCCGTAGCACCTGATTTCGACTTTGAACAATATTTTCTTAAAAATACTTTCAAAAACGAATACAAAAGAATCCGACTTTAAATTACTTATTGGCTTATAATTTTTTTAATAAAATAAAAATATCTTTTCAATAATTTCTATCTAAGACAGAAAAATAAATTTACTCTGAATAGGTTTTAAACTCATAACTTAGAGTATAAGAAAATGTGTGAGTCGAAAACTTTAACTCCTTGCTTTAAAGATTATAAACATAATAAAAAATATATGAACGCCATAAGATATATAAATTATCGATAAATTATTAAACATAAATTTTTTATATATAATTTATAATATTTTATGAGGGTGATCGATGATTATTATACACTAACGGTATATAATTCTCTACACCGTCAATAAATTAAATTATGAAACTAGGATCAAGAATAAATTCAAAATGATTTTAGTTTTAAAGTTTTGCGATGATATGACATATTTTTCAAATACTTTAAAAGTGACTAAAATAGTATTTATTTATAGATATTATGATTGAATTCGATCTTTTAAGATGAATACATGTTTTTCACTGAAATTATTTGTTGGGTTTATGGTAAATTATGATATAATTTACTAATAATGTAAAATTATAATTTCAATACACCAAACATTAATTTATACTATATTAACCTTCAAAATACATAAATTAATGCTTAACCAAAGTGATATCAAATTGAGATTGTGAGCTTTCATTGATGAGATAACTTTTTGAGAATGTTATTATAACTTAATTAATGGATTAACTAGAGAAATTACAAAGAAGCAATCGTTATCATCCTACATCCTTTAAATTATTAGAAGTTAATTAAACTTTTAAATTATATATAATATAAAAGTACAAATTAATAATAATTAAAATATTAAAACGTTGTCAATAAAAAAATATTGAATTTTATCTTAAGGGATTCAGGTTTAAATCGTTTTATTTTTAAAAAAACACTACTTGTATATGGCGATTTAAGAAAGAACGCTATTTTTACATGAAGTTATTTTTTTAATATTTTTATTAATTTTAAAGAAAGAATATCACCTACGCATAACGTTCTCCTATCTATATTCTAAAATAAAATATTTATCTCGCCTTAGCCATGTAGTTATTTTCCCACGATATGTCGCGTCTTAGTCTGGATCACATGTAATGTCGTCGCGTGATGGTTTAGTCTTCCCCGAGGCATTGGTTGTTTGGTCTTGTAAGTCTTTTTCGTGCTCCACTACGGATGTCTTCCTTTGTTTGGTTTTGGGGGTTTAGGGCTTTCGATTTAGCTACCGAGGGGGGGAGTGGGTGACGTTGGGGTTAATTTATTTGTATGATTTCCTCGAGATATTATTTTTCTCTGATCTAGATTAAAAATATTTTTAATAAAATATATATTATTTTTTATAATTTATTTTAATAATGTGATTAAAATATAGTGACATGATTAAATGTCTTGAGAGAGAGGCATTATATATATTTTTTAATTTAACGATGTTTTAGGAGAGGCTTCAAAAATGAAAAAGCTAACATTTGTTTTTTCATGGGAGTGGACAAGATTGGGTATTCGGTCAATTTGAATAAAATTAGTTTCGGTCTCGGTAACTATCGGTTTCTAAAAATTAGAATTAGTTTCGGTTTTGGTCACATTGGGTCTTAAATTTTAACAATCAATCCCGTTACTGGTGGGTATTGATTCCAATACCGCGTACCCGATCAATTAGTTTATTATTTTAAAAAATTGAGTAATTAGAGCAAAATATTTCAACCACCAATAATAATATTAAATAATAAAATTAAAATATTCATAATATTCATACATAAAGAGAAAGTTTGATAAAAGAATAAAAAAAAAAACAATTACTAGATATTTGATATCGATTCCGATCCTATTGGGTATCGACCAGATATTAGGTTCAAAAAATCAAGATCTAATCTCGATCCTGATTATAATCGGGACCTAAATTTTAAATCTAATCTCAATTCTATCGAAATTAATATTAAATAAAAATTTACCAAGTACGAAACCAAAAACAAATAATCAGAGTTTTTTCCCGACCTCAGTTCCCCCCGCCCCACACCATAAAACTACCAAATTTGAAATGGGAGAACTCCTAGTGTGCAAAGTTCCAAAATGGTTGGCTTCCTTGACAAACAGGTAATCTAGGAGAAACAGACAAATCGACAAACAAAACGACATCAACACTTGAGTAAGTACGAACAACATCGGCCAAACAAATTATTATACATTTACGAGACAACATCAGGACTTTCCGAAAATTAATCTCAATAAAAATAAAACATTTTCTTAAAATAACAGTGTATTTTAAAAGAATTACGAAAATTTTCTTCAAGGAAAAACACAAATATGATACTGTTTGGACACGTGTAGGGCAACAAATGGTGTTGCTCGTTGACCTTGATGGGTACTAACTTTTTTGTATCGTTTATAAACCAAACTCCAGTTACTATCACAGATTAACAACTATAATCTGATTTTATGGGTCTACTTGTAAAACTTGAAGGATTCGAAGGCTATTTCCGTGATTTCAAGTCTCCCTCCCTCCCTTCTTTAACTGCACCTTATATGTACTACTGGTACTGAAGCTGTTTCACAGTTGAAAAGGCCAAAGCTTTCAACTTTCCTTGAAAATATTTTTCATCTTTTTGGCTGTTTCTTTGTTTGGTTCATCAGAAAATTAAAAAGAAAGGTACGGGAAATGAAAATATTTTGGTTTTATTTTGAACTATTGCTTTCCCTTCACTATATTTTTCATTGAAATTAGGTCTAAAAGAACGAAAGAAGTCAAGCTTCCCGGGAGAGTTTTCTTTTTTCTCTTCAATTTGAAATTTTCTCGGAAAACAAAAACGATCAAGAAAATCAAAAGTTTTGCAAAAAATAGTTAAATTTGAATTCCTTTTAGTTATCTTTTTACGTGACAATACGAAATCGGTAATTACCAGTTCATGCGGCCAACCCTTCTGTACCATATAGTTCTATATGGAGAAACCAGATAATTCAACGACATTGGGTCGAACAAAATCCGATCAACTGTTGGAAACACTGGCTGCGGCGTTCAATTCGCCGACGACCCAAAGCGATCCAGCGCCGGGAATGTCTGATAGCGGAGGAACCTTGTCTCGCAAGTCGAGCAGGCGGTTTTCGGTGAGCGCATCGCCGGGGCGGAGCGGTGGTAGCAAAAACACTAACATTATGAAGGCGAGGAGTGCTCAGATGAAGCTGGACTTGGAAAAATTGAGCAGCGGGGCGGCGCTCAGCCGTGCCTCTAGCGCTAGCTTGGGGCTTTCTTTCTCTTTCACCGGCTTCACTGTTCCGCCGGACGAGATCATCGATTCAAAACTCTTTAGCGACGACGATATACGTAAGTTTTTTTATATCTGTTTTTTTTTCATGCAAAAAAACTAGTGCTTTGAAATTTAATTAGCGGGAATTAATAATTTATTAAAATAGAATAAAAAATAATTAACAAATGAAATTTAATTAGTGTTCACGAGCTTCCACATTCACCCCAAATCCCTTTTTTTAATATATTTTTCATACAAAATTCAGATTATAAATTTTAATAATTATAATTAATTACATAATATAGACAGAGGTGATGGTTCCAGACCGTAAGCAAATGATTGTTTTTTTATTACAGGGAAAAGGTTATTTCAAAGACAGGTTTCCAACAATTATTTTGTTACAAGTCACTTCAGTTTTGGAAGTAAATGAGAGAAACAAATTAAATTATATGTTAATATGTAAAATTGGATTTGCTTATTAAATTTTGTTTATATTCTAAATTATTTATTAATAAGAAAATCAAGAATTTAATAAATATATAGTTGCTATTTCTAATCTCACTTTTTAAAAATATATTATTCAATTTAATATATTCATAATTCTAGCGGATGTATATATTATACATATATATTAAAATTAAAGATAAAATCAATATTTGAAGTTAGAATAAATTTATAAATAAATTAAATTAAAAATTATATAAAAATATAACTATAAAAAGAATTTAAAAATAAAAGACGATTATCTCTCTTATGGGAGTAAGTGAGGCTTGACTTGCAAAGTTTAAAATTTTCACTTTTAATGCTTTAAAAATTTTAAAAAATAATTTTACTCTTTTAAAATTTATAAATATTTCAATATGGCTTATTCAGAATTTTTAAAAATTGTTATTATATTTTAAAATTTCTAAATTATTTTAATTAAATTTTCTCCTAAAATAGTTAAAAGTTTTGATGAGTCTTATTTAAAAAAAAATATTTAAATCCTTGTATCTTTTATGAAAATTTTAAGTGAATGCTACTAAATCTTTGATTAAGCTTCTAAAATTTATAAAAATAATTAAATAGATTACCTCAAATTAGATTGTTAAAATTTGTTCATGTATTTTTTTAACCATTTAATAGTGATTACAGTAGTATCTGTTCTAGAATATAGCATTCACCATTTGGCATTGATCGCTCAATCACTCTACTGGCATCGCTGGTGCTCGAACCCGTGACCTCTAGGAAGATCAATCGTTCTTTTAACTACTTTGGCTAGAGGGCTCGTGCATTTGTTCATGTATTTATGACCTCGAATATTGGTTGCTCGGATATCTTATAAATATGACACATTTTGAGAAAAATCGAGTAAATATCTCGTGCCTCCTAATCATGTATCATTCTAAACTCTAAACTTAATTTTTCACATTTTAAACCCTAAGAATACATCATACCCCTAATTCCCTAAACTCTAATCATAACTCATAACCTTGAACCTTAAACTCACTATTTTAAATTAAAACACCGATACAGACACAATCCAAACACAATAAAAAATAAGCAATTTACATCTAAAAAAATTATAATTATTAACAAAATCTTAAATATTAATCAATAAATGATCAATGGAATCATATTATCATTTATATGGATTTCTTAAGCAAATGGTAATCTTTTTTATTACAGCTGAAGACATTGAAGCTAGAACTTGGAAGCCAAAGTTTCAGACAGAGCCTACTTTGCCAATTTATTTGAAGGTAACAACAGTTCTTAAACATGCAGGGTTTCCCTGTTTGCGCTCACAACAGCAGCTTCAGGTCTTGAAATCTGTGATTGTTAATGGAGAATGGATAGGCAAAGGATGGAAAATTACTATTTATTTGGATTCGAATTTGAGTGTCGGATATGAATATGTGTCCGACACGTGTAGGTTTTGCTTTTTTAAATAGTTTATTCTATGTCTGAATTCTGGATATAGATGAGAAACATTGTTCAACATGGCTAGCTTGTAGCTTTTCTTTTCTTTTTATTTCTTCTCGATGTGGGAAAAATGGTTGTCCAAAGAACTTGGAATGTGTATACGTATGCTCCATGAAGGTTGCTTAATTTGATTCCTGAAAATCTGCAGTTCACAGATGTGACTTACAAGGTGATTATCAAAGGAATGACAAGTAGTGTTGAGAAGGATATATTGAATGGAATCTCAGGTGCCGTCAACCCCGGGGAAGTTCTTGCACTTATGGGACCTTCAGGAAGTGGGAAGACCACACTTCTTAATCTACTCGGCGGCAGATTAAGTCAGACGACCGCCGGCGGCTCGATTACGTATAACGACCAGCATTACTCCAAGTTTCTTAAAAGCAGGTAAGAACATAAAATTTCATGCTTCGGTGAATTAGACAGGTTTAGTTATGAACAATGGAATAAAATTAGTGGTGTGTAACAGGATCGGATTTGTGACTCAAGATGATGTCTTGTTTCCTCACCTTACTGTGAAAGAAACATTGACATATGCTGCTCTTCTTCGTCTGCCGCCGGCGTTAACGAAACAGCAGAAGGAAAAGCGAGCCGTAGATGTCATTTATGAGCTTGGCTTGGAGAGGTACTTCATCTCTGTGTGTGTTTTTGGAACACTGCTTTTCGAGTCTAATCTTGTTCCTACGATGGTGACACACAGATGCCAGGACACAATGATTGGTGGCTCTTTCGTCCGCGGAGTGTCGGGCGGGGAGAGGAAACGAGTTAGTATTGGTAACGAGATCATAATCAACCCTTCCCTTCTGTTTCTGGATGAACCAACCTCCGGATTGGATTCCACAACAGCTTTAAGGACAGTTCAAACATTACAAGACATAGCTGAGGTTTGATATCTTCAGATAAAAGTTATAAGTACCTGCATTCTTGCATTGTTTTCGGATTCAGATCAACGTTGACAAGCCTAATCTGAAGCCAATCTTGCAATTCGAAAACCGAAACTGTTTTCTAATTTATTTTGCACTCATTTGCAGGCTGGGAAGACTGTGATAACAACAATCCACCAGCCATCAAGTAGACTCTTCCACAAGTTCGATAAGTTGATCCTTTTAGGGAAAGGCAATTTATTGTACTTCGGGAAAGCTTCGGAAGCAATGGTTTATTTCTCGTCTATAGGATGCTCCCCTCTGATTGCCATGAATCCAGCAGAGTTCCTGCTCGACCTTGCAAACGGGAACTTAAACGTTATCTCCGTGCCATCGGAACTCAAAGACAAAGTTCAAATGAAGAATTCCGAAACCAAAACACGAAACGGGAAGCCACCACCGGAGGTTTTCCACAAGGTAAAGTACGTCTTCCTATTTCCGTGGCTAATTTCAACTTTGAAATTTGTAATATGCTTAATGGTCCTTTCATTTGAAAGCAGTACCTAGTGGAAGCCTGGGAGTCAAGATTTACAGAAAACGAGAAGAAACTTATGGCTCTTCTTCCCTTGGACGAAGAACTAAAGATGAAGGTGTCATCGTCGAAGCGGCAGTGGGGAGCGAGCTGGTGGCAACAATACTGCATATTGTTCATCAGAGGGATTAAAGAAAGAAGGCATGATTATTTCAGCTGGTTGAGAATCACTCAAGTTCTTTCCACAGCAATCATCTTGGGGTTACTATGGTGGCAATCAGATAGTAAAACCATTAGAGGCCGTCAAGATCAGGTAACTTTTGATCACCTGTTTCACCATTAGTTAGAGCCCATCAAGATTGGTTTTTACGAATCGAATACCCTAACAATGGAACCTTAAGAAACTTGCAGGCGGGGCTACTGTTTTTCATCTCCGTTTTCTGGGGTTTCTTCCCTGTTTTCACTGCAATCTTCACATTCCCTCAAGAAAGAGCAATGCTTAACAAAGAAAGAGCAGCAGACATGTACAGATTGAGTGCTTACTTCTTAGCACGAACCACAAGCGACCTTCCACTCGATCTTATATTACCAGTGCTTTTCATTTTAGTAGTTTATGTCATGGCTGGCCTGAGACTGAGTACTGCTCCCTTTTTCCTCAGCATGCTTACAGTTTTCCTCTGCATCGTCGCGGCTCAGGTTTGCTCCATCTGCAACTAATACTTTAAAAGATACCATTAATGTGTGTCAGGACCTAATGTAAAATCAACCATGGAATATGGCTGCTTAGCAGGGTCTTGGACTAGCCATTGGAGCCACTTTAATGGACTTAAAGAGAGCTACCACACTGGCTTCTGTTACTGTGATGACCTTCATGCTGGCTGGTGGCTATTTTGTAGAGGTAGGCTATTTTTCTTGAAATATTCATGTTTGAAATTCACAGTTCATCCGAGTTCGAGTCTGAGTGACATAGATTAACCTTCGATTTCGCAGAGAGTGCCGGTGTTCATATCCTGGATTCGGTACATGTCATTTAACTATCACACCTATAAGCTTCTTCTAAAGGTTCAATACCAGGACATTGTGCCGCCATTTAAAGGGATCAAAACAGACAATGGACAGAGGGAAGTTGGAGCATTGGTTGCCATGATTTTTGGCTACCGTCTCTTGGCATACTTGTCTTTGCGGAAGATGAATCTATGTTCCCGAGCTTAAAGATGATAACTTTGGTCAAATTATGGTTTTGGTCCTTCCACTATGCTAAAGTTTAAGGTTTATTCTATGTATTTTCATTTTCTGTGATCCAAGTCCAACATTTACAAAGTTATGTTGGTTCAAATTCTTAAAGTGCTGACGTGGAAAATTTAGGAAAAAAATCAAGCAATCGGTTGAAATGTAAAATTTTATAAAATCAAGTTATATGATCATTTTTCAAAAGGCAGCATTTTAATTGGGGCTCTTCTAATTAACCATAATTTTATCTATCTTTTCTAAATTTGGTTATCTAAGGTGAGCAACTATATAATATAACTATATGCTATCGAAAACTCGATTTATTTATGCGTTTACGCTTAAAAAAAGTGCCATCCAACAAGTTCGAGAATCGAAAACATAAAATCTACAACTCTGAAATAGTTGAATCTTTGAGAGATACCTTGGCAAGCTTCAATGGCAGTCCAACGTCCTGCAATAAGAAAATGAATATTTCTCTGAACCTCCGATCGGCAGGCTAGTAACGGTTTCCAAGCAGATTTACGTGTTGCATCTCCAGACATGTTACCTTAAGCTAATGTCCTTAACCAACCAAGTAATCGAAGAAGAGCAGTGTCTAATATGGGAGACTTCTTCTCAAGCCCTTAAAAAAGAAACAGAAATATGCATATCAGCCAGGATGGCAGAAACACGCATAGCCAAAGCATTTGATATGAAATAATCTAAGTATCCTAGTTGGACGATTGTCAATGTTTGATTTACCCTCGAGTTCAAGCATCATGGAATGATAGTGAATTCTCACTTCCTATGCATTCGTTTTCTTATTCAAATTGACAATAATGCTTTGTATTAGTTTAGGAAATAGACATCTAACCGATATCTGCAGCAACCCGATGAGCACACATTACGCCCGAAAAAGCGACCGCTATAACACCTTGTCCTGGAAAGCAGCTATCTCCGACACAATAAAGACCGCTGATACCCTGCAAGTTATTATTGTATGTACACCATCAAATTAGCAGCAAAGCTTAAAAGAGATAATTAAAACTAAGACCTAGCCATAAAAAATAAGTGGAGTTCACTATAGGACTCACTGTTGTATTAAATGGCATTCCTAATAAGCCCTTGGGAATTTGACGAGGCATCGGTCCATAAGTTCCCATGTCACGAGCCAAGTAACGCCTGTGTGTCTTTGGGGTCCCTACCTATAGTGATATTCAAAACATTTCATAACTGGATAATCAGAACAGTTAGGACTGTATGGAACCTATTTTCGTATTTTTTTCATAGTTGTGTTACTCAGGTCTACAATTTCTTTTTCTTTTTTAAAAATAAATAACCATGTAAAAGCCACATTAGCATCGAGTATTACAAAGACAAAGCACATACCTCCTTAAAAACAATGGATGATTTAAGCCCTGGAAATAGTTTCTTCTCCAACCTCCCAATGATTTCCTCTGCAATTAGCTCCTTTTTTGCCTCGTAGTCCTTTGGAGAAAGTCCCTAGGACAGCCAAAATACATATATAAAAAATCTATAACATATCTCAAACATAGATGGTCGGGATAATGGACAGAGCAGAGCTTCTAGATTGTATATATGGCCAGAAATTACCTTCCAATCTTCTAAAGGAGACGTTGTGAATATGTGCAGAATATGACGCCTTATTGGAGCCAATGATGAATCGAGAATAGTTGGAATGCTTAAAAAGATGCTCCCATATGGTTCCTCTAATCTTGTCCACTCATCCTTGTCGTATAGAGGGGGAAAATATGAAATGAAACAATTAGTTAACTGCCAAGAAAATCTATACTCGTCAATTTCGTGTCTAAGAGAGTTGGCTCAAAGGAAGCCAACTAGAAATGAAAATACCTCGAGCATGAAATGATGACAATCAGTATCAGGAGGTAGAACATCAGCCTTAACGCCCATGTGAATTGAAAGAAATGATGGAGCCTTAACGTAAACTTTCTGGAAATTTTCTTCTTCTTTTGGAAGGCTTTCTCCTTTTAACAGTTTCCCTGTGAGGACGTATTACAATTCAGTCATTCGAAAATACAACTGAAAAAAAACAGTACACATAACATAACCAGCTCTTTCCGAACACTAACCAAAGGTATCCCATCGAGTAGCATTTGATATTATGGTTCGGGCAAAAAACTCCCTTCCATCTGAAAGTTTCACTCCAACCTACAAAAGTCAATCCAAAATACAGCTCCGTAAGCAATAAATTATGTTTTACCACGGGTAGAACCATCAATGATTTAGGCATCAAATGAATTTCAAAACTAAGAATGAACTTACAGCTTTCCCTTGGTCAAGTATGATGTTAGTCACATTTGCCTTGTAAAGTATTTCACTACCCTGATCGATCAGTCCTTCAGCCAAAGACGTTGCGATTCCACCGACACCACCAACAGGGTAATTAATTCCTCCAAAATGCCTGTCACATAGAACCTGCCACAACCTACTGATGAGATACACAATAATGAGAGAGACAAGACAAAAGTCACCATAAACTAATCGAACAGCTTACCATGCCAGCATTAATCATTGGTGTCCGCAAAGCATTAACGGTGCTCACTATGAAACACTGCAGGAATAGTTTAGTATTAGTAGTAGAAAAACCTTGAAATAATCAAATAAATACTATCTCAGACTCTACTGCTCCTTTTCCCTTCTCTTCTTTTAGGAATACAGAGATAAGTTTTGTCACACACCTCAGCATCTATGAAAGACAACAAGTTGGGATCCTTCATGTACTTCCGAGCAATATCTCCAGCATTTTGGGGCAAATAATAAGCTGTGGAGAAAGCGGGAGTCGGGGACATCATCTCGATGGCTATGATACTATTTATGTTTAAAATTTCACATCAAGTAAGATTTAGCAGTCCTTACCGAGCGTCAAACATTCAAGAGGCTTCTGAAAGAACTGTCCGAAAAGGTAGATTGGTTCCTCGAGCGACTTCAATTGCAACGAGTTCAAAGCATTGAAGATCTAACAAAATATACATACAAGTACTTAGAAGTGACTAACGAACTAAAACATAACTATAGAAAACTACAGTAAGTATAGGTCACCTCAATTCGAACAGACCTTCCAACATTCACCATAAAATTTAAGGATCCCTTCCTTCTCGTGTGGAAACTTACTGGTGAGTTCGTTGATAAATTCACTGTATTCTCTATGTACTCGAACCGAAAGGTTATTCGGAAGATGGAAATGAACTGTAGTCGGATCAGGAATCACCTCCATCTCACGCCCAACCGCGGCCAATGCTTGAGTTATCAAGTTAAGATTCCCCTACCAAAAATCGAACCACACATCAACAGACAAAAACCAAAAGCCATGGCAATTCTAAACATGCTTAAACACAACAAGTTAGTTAAATTACACAATCCACTTATATGGGATACTCCAAATGCATGAAAAACTCGAACATACACGAATCCGAATCCGAATAACATAGGCTAAACACAAACACAGATAAGAAAGAAAGAAACTGACCTTGTCACTGAATCCAAACATGACAGAAGAACCAACATCAAAAGTGTACCCATCTCTTTGGTAATACCCAGAACTCCCACCAGGAATCACATATTTCTCCAATACCAAAACCTTGGCTCCTTTAACAGCTAACTGTGTAGCTGCAACAAGCCCTCCAATTCCAGATCCTATAACAATTGCATCATAATTACACCCCGTATTGACCCCTTCTTTTCCCTCTATCTCCACCACACTGTCTACCCTCAACATATATTTCAACCTCGTACTAATGTCTTTCCTCCTTTGACTAATCTGAAACTTCCCGAATTTGACACCACCAATCTTATTACCTTTGAATCGTGAGCTTTTCAATGGATTCCATGACAAAAACCCGGACTTCCCTTTTGTAGGGAACTGAATGGTTTGATAACAGCCTAAACTCATGTTTCTACACCTCTATTTCAAGGAAATAAAGGGTTTGAAATCAGCTGAAATGATGAAAGTTCACCACTTTCCACTATTAAAGACCAAAAGCTCGAGGATTTAGCTTTTGAATTAGCAAAGTACTGAGTTTTGGGATTTGGGGAAATGGGTATTGAGATTTTTGAAATGGGTTGTTTTCTGATTCATGAAATTTGCAGAAATTGTGAGTGGCTGTGAGTGAAGAGACGATGAACCCCAAGTCCTATGTTGGAAAGGAACAATTTTTGGAACTTATTTTCAGGCTTTTGTGACGGAAGTGGCATCCAAAATTTGATCCTTTATTGTTGAGATGTAAGAATCAGACAAAAGTCAGTGTTAGTTGTGCAATACCTAAAATGAAACTACTCTTTGAAATGGTAATGAAACTGCACTACCATGTTTGGGAAAAATTATTAATGAAACTTTCGACCGTTTAAGATAGGATCCCAACCAATTAAATTAAAACATATAATATTTTTTTCTATATTAAATTTATACATAAACATTAGTCAAATCATCTAATTTAATGTTTTTAATTTAAAAAAAAAATATTAATGGTTTCTTGTGTTAACTTTCTCTTTGTTTTTTAAAATTTTTCTAATTATTTTCTATATAGATTTGGAGTTTAGGATTTAGAGTTTAGGGTTTAGGGTTAATGATTAGTGGTTTAGGGATTATGTGGTTTTAGGTTTAGGGTTTAGGGTTTATGTGGTTTAGGGTTAGAGTTAGGGATTAAAGTTATGTGTTATTGTTTAGGTCAAGGTTTAGGGTTAGGGTTAGGGTTTAGGGTTTAAGATTGGAGTTTATGGTTTAGTGTTAGGGTTTAGGGTTAGGGATTAAAAAAATTATTTTTAAAAATTGAATTATAAAGAGGAAGACAACATAAAAAATCTTTGTTAATATTTTTTTTATTTTTAAAGCAAATACATTAAAGTGGATGATTTGGATGATGCATATATGTAAATATGATATAAAAAAATATATTATATATCTTATTTTAATTAGTTGGGACCATATCTTAGGTGGGGGAAAGGTTTCATGTAATAATTTTTCCATGTTTTGGATAAAAATGTATATTCATTTCTTAATACTGTTTAGTTTAGTGGTACATCAATAAACTTAATAAGTTTAATAATATTAAAATTTTGATTTGAATTTTTATATCTCAAATGTATATAGTGAAAATAGTCCTTTCTCGGTGAAGAAATTGAAAATGATGAGCGTTTGAAGCCATGAAGATTGAACAAGATTTCTTTTTTTTTTTCTTCTCAGGTATAAAATGATTGTTCTATACATTGTAGTACTTCATAATCTTTAATTTCAAATGATTTAATTTTATTTATAATTAATAAATGGATTAAATCTGTTAAAAATACAATTATAGATACAAACATATATATATATTATATATTAAAGAATAGGTGGACCAACGGTATCCATCTAGGGTTGAAGCATCGGTTACCCGTAAGGCCGTAACTCATGCTGAAGCAGCCTGACCTCTGCTTTCTCCTATTGCTCGACTCTTTAACTTCATTCAGACCATTTTCATGGAATCCATTTTTCCTTGATGGTTCCATTTCCATGGGAACTCAAGGCCACCTGGTTAGTGTCCATGGCGATACAATTGGACAAGGCGAAACCTGGATAGGAATTTGAATCTTCGTACCTGCAGTACATTCATAAGATCAAGACAAGTAAACCTGAAGATGATGCCAGTAATTTGCAAGTGCAATTTGGTTGAAAAGAAAATCGGAGACAGATGACAATGGTGAAAGGAATAGCAGGATAAATAAGCATTGTCGTCTGCAGCATAAATTAAGTTCTTCACAACTTTCCGAATTTGCCTGGTTCTTCATTACAGAAAGTAGAACTGCTGCTTCGACATTCAATCTGTGTTGCCTTACTATTGAAATGACCTCCGGTGTTCTTAGCCCGTCTTCCATCTCGGGGCAAATAGGAATCTTTCTTTTTAGCATTTCACCAAAAGTTTTTCTCTTCCTGTCCTGCTCTTTCCACAGCTGAGTTTCAAGGGTGCATAACCTGGAACCATTCGTTATTGTGCTGCAACTGTCAAACGAGCTTGGCCATGCCTTCTCGAAGAACATTTATCATAAAATGTAACTTAGAAAGTTTATTTCACTCGTATATGTTTTAATAAAGTCATTTATGCAAGATTATTATACCATACTTACCATTCACCATGTGATGCTTCAGTGGATTTCGTTATGAACAAGCAAAAATTCATAACATGAATAACTAGCATAGCAAACTTTATGTCATAAAAGTACACAAATACACCAGAGGAAGCCAAGGGTCAGGCCAGACACTACCAAGTATAGATGAAGTTGATCGTTACGACCCACATGTGAGTTTTCAAAGGATGATACATTCATACATGATGTATGCATGTATATATGTTGAAGATCGGTTAGGAGAATCAATGCTTCTATATCTTATAATCTCAACTCCCAGGTAGTCGAGAGAACCTGGAACAGCAACATGAGGCTTCCCAACTTGAACACGAACAGCAGATATCTGAGGGTGATTTGTGAAGATTTTTGATGCAATCATTTCAGCCACTGATTCCAGAAGATTCTGAGATTTCCCTTCCACTACTTCCTTCACTATGCTAATGCATAAGTTGCCAAAAAAATCAAATTACAAAAACACAGGCTCAACAATTTATCCAATGTTTTAAACATCTTCAAGTTACTCACCAGTAAATAGCGGTGTAACTCAGGGTATCGGATAAGTCGTCGGATTTACCGGCACTCCGAAGATCCATCCAGGCATCTACATCAATCACAAACTTCTGACCCAGTGTTTTTTCTTCAGGTTTCACCCCATGGAAACCATGAAATTTCAATCCCCTCAACACGAGTTTGTCTCCTGTTGGTATTCCACTCCCAGCAGCTTCCATCATTGTCCCTGTTACATAACAATAACATTTTCTATTAGCTATCATGTTTCAGGGACTGAAAATATAACAAGCAACCAAAACATCAAATAAATTACACAATCATTTTAATTAGTTTTTTCACCCTAAACAACACTACATCATCCGAATTCATCGTTCGACTCAAATGTGCTTCAAGAATGAAGGAACCTCTATAAACCATGTAGTTCCAGTTTTTTCTATTGCTCATTCAAGTATCCATGTCTGACAAATACACAGACATAGGTATAGAAATATGACCTGCCAAAGAACCTTCAAATACATGGGAAAACTTAAAATAAAGTTGAATACATATCTTATCTTATGCTAATGCCTGAATCAGAGTAAATTAACCTCTAGATCTCAACATCAACAATTTGAAATATGAATCCATCATCACAATAAAATGTATGTAGCCATGGGCAATTTACAATCAAGTCAGTAAACTTGTGAAAATAACCATTGCTTATATGATCCATATACTTACCATCAGTGAATTGATCTTCAATATTTATAAAATAAGTATTCTGGATTTTTCTCCTTTGAAGTTCCATATTATAATCGGTAACTTTAGTATTCATTACCTTGTCTTGTGAAAGCTCTACCAATCTCATAGTTGAATTATCTACCAATCCCATAGTTGAATTACCTTTCAACAAACAATTTTCTTGCGGCAAATCCAAAAGACTTTCATCAAATTTCACATATGTTGTCACAGACAAATCGTCAAACACTTTAGCTTCATTAGAAACCGGCAACAACTGTTCTTGTTCTATCTCAGCCAACTTTAGCATTCGTGCGTGCATTTGATCGAACATGACATCTACCTTCTCACGACATTCTTTAATATCGTTTCTGATGTCGGCTTTTAACCTCTCAAATGCAGCGTCCACGATGGATTCAACTCCCTTGAGCAAAAAAATCTGAAGTTCGTCGAGATCTAACACCATGATGCCCACCACAACCGAGAATCGTTAGGCTCCTGATACCTTTGTAAAGACTCAAAATATAAAACAGAATAATACAGGGTTTAAGAAAACAGAGGAAGCAAAGGTAGAAGAAGAAGTAGAATAGCCTAGAGAGGAAACGTCTACAATTTCATTCATAACATTCAAGATAACCTGAACTGTAGGGTAAGATGGTTATCTTAAACCCTTAACAAAACGCAGCATCCAGAGAAAATATATAAAAAAGGTAAATAACACCTTAAGACCCAAACATAATCATTATTTATAAATTGGTCCGTGACAGCTGTTTTTTCCATGAAAGTGCTATGTGAATGAATCAACGGAGATACTCTTAACAGAGACAACCATTGTCAGATTCAAACACAAGTGAAGTAACATAGTCAGATTCAAATCATGTAAAACAATTCTACTTTTCTCAAAGAAAGAGATAAAGTATTAGCAGTCCAAATCAAATACCTACTCACTCTAATTCCAACATCATTATCTTCTAAAGATCTACCAACAAAATGAACCTGAATCTATCTTACCCAGAAAATGAATCTTTATCAGGGTGCTGCAAGCTAATTATCTAAACACAAGATGAGTCAAAAAGAAAGAAAATATTACACCAAGTAAACTGATAAAGCACAAATCTTTGGATTGTTCAGTCACATTTCTTACAACCCATGAAGAAACAGAGAGAAGAAATTAAACCCATTTGTTTAGTAAGAAAGGAAAAAAGGAGTTACCAGAGCTGGGTGCAGCCATTGCAGTGTAGCGGTTTCCACAACGTGAAATTGCAGAAAATAATGGAGAATCCTACAGATATAATCACCGGAAGTCAGTAAAAAAAAGGCCCAATTTAGATTCAGGGTTTTTAAAGACCCAATTAAGAATTCAAGTAAAAAAAGACAGATTTGTTGAGAGTGGGATTTGAACCCACGCCCTTTCGGACCAGAACCTTAATCTGGCGCCTTAGACCAACTCGGCCATCTCAACGGATGAATCTTCTAGTGAAGATTTTCCATTGCCATCAATCACTCATCTTGAATCTGATAATATATGTATTCTTATTTCATGCACTGAAAATAAATTCATCAAGTATGCCGAAGCAGCTGCTAAGAAGCCATCTTTGTTGACTATGATTTCTAATCCCACTTTAATACAATAGAATCAGCCACAGGTAGGTCCATTAGAAACAAGTTGACTAGGCTTCTAGAAGTAGTCAAGCCGGACCTGAGAGATGAGAAGGAAGAAGGGATATTCTAGAGATCAGATTTATTTTTATTTTTATTTTTATAAATTATAATATTCATGTTTAGAGATTTTAATTACGATTACCGTAATTTAAATATCAATCAAATAGATCTTAGTTATTAAATAATTTAAATAACAATTTAGATCTTAAAAAGTTAAATTTTATTTGGTGAGAAACTAAAAACAAGATAGAAAAGGAAATATAAGTTTAAAAGTTATTAAATTTTTCAAGAGTGTGATAATTTTAAAAAATAAAAGAAATAATTTTAATAAAACAGAAAAAAAAATATTTTATATATTTTTTTTATTAAAATACAAAATAAGAATATATTTTATCGAAAAAAATTATTAATTAAATTAAAAAATATATTAAAATAACAATAAAATACAATTTTAGGAGTCAATTATTACTTCATCCTAAAAATAACTTTCTTTGAAAACTTCAAATCCTCCTACGTCAGCTGAATTTCGCGTGTGTAATATTATATTTTTTTTTTCAAAAGAGGCATGATTTTATTAATCAGATAATTATATAAAAATTATTTTATGTCTCCTTTTTATTAAATTTAATTAAAAAATAAAATTATATATGATAATAACTAAACAAACAATCGATCGGATAAAATTATATATGACTTTATTATATATGATAATAAAATTATATATGAGATGAGAAAATCAATTATCCCGCCCAAAAAATTCTTTTATATTTTATATAATTTTTAAAAATTTAATTAATTTATAAATTTATTTTTATTTTTAAATATATATTTTATATCAAATTCTTACTTTAATACCTCTCGTAACACATGTATAAATATTTTTTAAATTTATAAAATTTTAAATATAATAATTATTTAAACACGATAGAATTATTAAAATATTGTTTTTTTTAAATTGCGACAAGTTAGTTGGTGATATATATAAAGTATTTAAGCTCATAGTCAAGAAATTTAAGTTCAGAGTTTTTTTATAATTCTGGTTCAATATAAGATAACATCGTGTATTATAATTTAAATATGAATGAATTTATATATATTTATATAATAATTTATTTGAATTCAAATTATTTAAATAAAATATATTTTATTTTATCGCTAAAATTGTTATTTGGATTCAAATAGTGAATTTATACTTAACAATGTTTTTGATAAGTTAAACGTGCCGTTTAATTGTTTAGCTTAAACGGTTGGTTAAGCGTTATATGTGATATATATGTTTTATACATGTATATATATTAAGAAAAATTAAGGGTCTCGAATTAAACTTAAAAATCAATCTTTAATTTTTTAAAATTTTGAGTTATTCAAACTTTTATTTTATAACTTAATTTTTATTTAAATTTTATTGAATCGAGTGAATTTATAAAATTTCAAATTAAATAAAAAACGAATCAAAATTTTATCATAAATCAAGTAAAAAAATTTAATTTTTTGAATCGAATTAAATTTTCCGACCCTAATCAAAATTCATAAGCAAAAAGCAAGATTTTATTTATAAACTTTAAAGGGTGTAAGATAAGAAAGAGTTTATATCTATTTTACATGAATTTCATATAAACCATGATTTGCAGCAACCACGAAAAACAGAAAGATTAAAACCAAAAATCCCGAATCACACAAAGAATCGAAAATAAAACAAGCTGACGCATCGCGGCCGCCAATGGTTTACCAGGGTCTGATAATGAATAGCACAACAAACAAGATGATGATCAGCAAGAGTATGATGGCATAGCAAGTCCATTTCCGGCTGTTTTTCTGGTAATTTCTCGCAGTTCGGAGCTGATTTGCTCCGTCTCGGACGAATGAATTAGCTCGGTTCACTTGGCTCTCGATGTCATCCAATTCTTCACCTTGGGTCTGGACCAGCACAGCCATATCCAAGAAAACTTGGTGAAGTTCTCTCAGATTCTTCTCCAAGTCCTTAACGGCGTCGTGCCGTTCCTGAATCTCGTTGATCGTATCCAAAACTCTGCCTCTCCCTTGTTCTTGAATCGCTTTTTGCAGAAAAGTTTCACTCTCCCCTGTAAATAAAAAATATATTTGAACAGTTTAAATTCTTGGGAAATAATTTGTGTATTTTAGTGTAATATGTTAAGAAAATGATGAAACTGACCTGTTGAAATCAAAAGATCGAGAGTCCGGTCGTCGGGGTTTTCTCCGGTGACGGTGAAATATCTTCTCTGAACAGTTTCTCTATACTGAGACGATATTGTTTCTCTCAAACCGTTAAAACTCTCCATTGAATCTTTCAGTTTCTTCCTCAACCCGTTCACGACCGACGTCCTCGTTCGGTCAGAAGACGAACCTGGTCCACACCCCGGCTTCTTCCGGCTCGCTTCGTTGGACTGATCAAGCGCTTCGAGTCTGGCCTTGATAAGTTTAGCCTTTTTCAACGCCATGTTTACGTCGGAATCCATCTTCGCACGCAATTCCTTCACCGCTTTCGCCTTGTGCAACGTCTTGCTCTGCTCGTGAGACGAAGAGAGCTCGACGTTCAGCTTCTCGAGTCCTTTGAGCTCGTCGTTGATGGAC
Organism: Abelmoschus esculentus; assembly: GCA_035048815.1. Classification (NCBI taxonomy): domain Eukaryota; kingdom Viridiplantae; phylum Streptophyta; class Magnoliopsida; order Malvales; family Malvaceae; genus Abelmoschus; species Abelmoschus esculentus. The sequence continues at coordinate 12,171,229 of JAUCBN010000041.1, forward strand.
TCAACGTCTTTGAAGAACTCGCCGAGATGGTCGGCGGAGGAGGAGGGTTGAGTCATCTGAATTGCATGGTGGTTAGGGGAAGCTTCTGGGGTTGGGGAAGCGGAGAAAGACTTCGACAACAGATCGTTCATCGCTGGCTCAACTGTTTATAAAACCCAGATTTCCTTTTGAAAAAAACAGAGTTTTTAGGTGATTTTAATGGCGGAAAATAGAGTTTTTTTAAGAGAAATAAGGGATTGTTTATTGGTTTTGCGTAGACAAGATGGAGATGAGGACCGGGAAGAAAGACAAAGTCATACTTCGTACATAACCAGGAAGATTCAATGTTGGAAGGTTCTTTCAGTCTAATTGTTGGATTTTGATTTTATTTTTCTTATTCTTGGGTTTGAACGACTTGGTTGATGAGAAGAATATGAACATTTTTTATAATTATTTTAATAAGATTGACTACACGATATATTAAATGAGTGCATGGATTTTACGAAGTGCACCGGAAACTAGCTCTCCTCGGACAAATGGCGGCCACGGCGGAGGCGCTCAGCATTCCTCAACAACTGTTCCTCAGCCACGAACGAGGAGGGTTGCACCCGAACACTGGATTAATATAGTCTAGTCTTAATTCTTGTCATCATCTACCATCTGAATCACCTTTCTGTATTCCATATTTTCAACATGATCACACAAATGACCTAGACTACTAGGAATCCAGTTATCCAACCAGAAGCTAACCGGCGGCCATTACCAATTGACCAAACTAGTTGCTCTCTTAAGTCGTCTAAGGATGTTAACCGAATTGAGCAATTTAAGTTAGAGGTGATGATGGACGGATCGAAGATGATTTTATATTTTTTTATAATCTATAATATTTGTAGGTACGATTTTAAGAAATTCTTATTAAACATTTTAAGTATTTTTTATACATATATTTATTCCTTACATGTTCTTATAATTTTCGTACCCAAACAATAAATAAGACTTAATGCATTAAAATAAATTACTCATTGCCATCTATGTTAGTTTTTATTAAATATTGTAGACAACTCATTATTCCAATATCAAACATATGTATGTATAGCTAGGATTGATGATGGAGTTTGCAAAATGTGTTGAAATGTTATTGAGTTTTGTGTTTATGCTTAGCGAGATTGTCATATAACAAAAGAAGTTTTTTCACAAAGTGAAATACTTGTGAGTGTTCAGGATGGTACTCAACTATCAATGTATGATTGGTTTTCTGATGTAGCTTTAATTTTAGATAAAGATCGTTTTAATTTTTTGTGATTCTTTTGTAGAGTTTATAGAATCGTCGAAATGCTAAGGTGCATGCAAATTTCCTACGACCAACACAAATTGTCTTCTCTAATACCTCTCTCCTTCCATGTTTAGCTTGAACTCATATAACACGTCCTTCAGTAATTTTGCATCAACCAAGATGGTGTAAGCCTCGAGTGGGGATTATCAAAATCAATGTGGACGATGCTTTTCTACCAACAAGAATGGTATCAATAGGTGGGGTGGCACGTGATCACGAGAGCTTTGTCCTTGCTAGTTTTGTTGTGAACTTAAACTAGGCACACTCACCCGAGACCATAGAAGCAACAACATTTAGTGAAAGTATTAAACTAGTAATTTCTAGTGGATGGTTGAATGCAGTTATAAAAGGAGATGTCCTCAGTGTGGTTAATCAACTTGCAAATCCAGGCCTAAACATCTTCACTGTTGGTGTACACCTTCACGAGGCAAGTGAAAATCTAAGATTATTTGAAATTTTACGAATTCTTTATGTTAATCGAATTACAAATTCGGTGACACATACATTTACTCATTGAGCTTTAGATACGGTGTTATTAATTAGATTTGACATGGATTATCCAAATTGAATCGAGTCTTTTGTTTTGTTTGATGTCATTTTAAGTTAAATAAAGTAATATTTTTTTTTAAAAAAAGTATGTATAGCAATGAATTTTGTCAAGTATGTGCATATCAGAAACACTAATTAAATATAATAATGCCGATCATTTCATTGCAAAATATCACAAGGAATTCAAATTCTCATATTACAAATGACATGAAGAAGGTCACCTTCAGTCAGTTGAACCCAAGGAATCAAATTTGAGCCCTTCAATACATATAAATAATCTCTTGGTTCATATATATAATATTTATCGGCTTAGTGTATAAGTATTTAAGCAAAGAGGGAGACAAGGAAGGCTCCAACCAAGGACCCAAGAACAGGCAAGGTTGAGGTTGCAATGGACTGTGGGCCTGGTGCAGAACCTGGTGCAGCGCCACCCAAGGAGGCAGAGCCAACTGGGGCAGCACCTGGGGAGTCACTCGGGGTGGCAGCTGGTGAGGCGACACCGGAAGCCATGACTACGCTCATGGAGGCGGCGGCAACAATGACAGCGCAAGAGATCTTCTTCATGTCCATGGTGTTGGAGAGACCTGCCTTAAAATTATTTGTTTTTTATTAGCCTTGTGCTTTTTAGTTTTTATTTCTGCAGGTGAGGAGAAGGGGAATTCGTAGGTGATTTTATACCTAAAATCTCATGCCAAAATTAGGGTTTTGGTTAGTTTTGCATGCTTTTAGGATTGAGATGTTGACTCCTCTGCCATGCAAAATTTAAATTTTATTTTATTCCCTAAAATTCTTTTTTTATCCATTAATAGATAGAAAACGTTTTTAAAGGTGCAATTAACATTTAAGCCTCTAAGAAACCATATAAGGATTATAATCTGTTTTATTTAACTTATTTTTAAATGTTTAATTTAGACATTTCAGGTTTATGGTGAAAAAAAAAACTGAAATATATTAAAAATAATATTATTATTTTAATATATTAAGTGAAATGATATAAAGTTATTTAATCTATTTACTATGTATATATTTATGTCTTCGTACCAAAATATATTGGCCTGTGATTCGGCCCATAATAACAAGTAATTGGTCCGACTGATTAAGTCGGTATTAGGTTTGGTTTGGGATTTCCGATCTTGTTTGGTTTGGACGACTGCTTTTTATTTGTTGTCTTTTGATGTTTTTTTTCCTCATTTATTTTGATAATAAAAACGGCATTTTCTTTGAAAAAAGCCATAGAAATTTAATTATTAATTTATTAAAAATTAATTATTATTTTCATTATACAAATATTAATTATAAATTTATTTTTGATTTATCATTTAATAAATACAGTAGAATAGACATATATTAACCAATTTTCTTTAATTTCACCTTTCCTTCTACTCAAAGGAAAAAAGGACACGCGTGTCATTGTATAAGTAATTAATTTTTCATTTTAAAATTTAGAATTTAAAAATAATATAAAGATAAATAGTTATTTTGATTTGTCTTAGTCGGGGATAATGACTAGTATTTTTTATTTTTAAGATTTATAGTAAATATTAGTGTTTAAATTTATAATTTTTAAAATATAATAATCGTTCTTTTAATCACCGAAGTAAGATGATTTATATAATTTTTAATAATATTTAAACTGATTATAAGACAACTTTTATTTATATTTTTTTTATTTTCTTTTCTAAAAATATATATTACCATGAAACTATTTAAATTCTAATATTTTAAAATGAATATAATATTATTTTCATTAATAAAACACAATGATTAAAATACAGCAAAGCTACCCTTCCCCATTAACAAACTACAACTCCATATATGTTCTGTGCTGTGCACGTTAGTGATTACTATTTACTAGCTGTTATGTGAACGTTAGCTGTCCCTCTTGCACGGTAGACCCCACGCGCCGCTCACTATCCCTATAAAAACCGCCCTTCTCCAGCCCTAGAAAGTAGAAACCAATCAAGCAAAGTTCCCTCACCATCTTACTATCCCGCTGCAAAAAATTACCAAATTTTCTCAGCATCATCTTCTCTCCTTTTTCTTTTCCAGAAATGGCTCAAGTTAGCATGTTGAATGCCTTTATGTTGGCTTTGGTACTGTCAATCTTATCCGTTGCCTCTGCGCAGGTTAGTGAAGCTCCTTCTCCCTCACCCGACGCTGGATCTGGATTCTCCGTCGGCGTTTCTACCGTCACCGTTGTCTTCTCCTTGATTGTTTCTGTTCTTGCGTTGTTGAAGCAGTCAATTTGAGGGCTTGTACGTTGGGCATCCCTTTGCGAGTGGTTTCCCCCTTCTTTTTCTTATGAGTATGTATGTATGTATGTATGTATGTTATATGTATGTATGGTCCCATTCATTCTTCATTGTTTTATTGTGATGAAGTTGATTCCTTAAATAAAATGCTTCCAGTCCGGTTTTCTGGTAGAAATTATTTTTTTAAGCGATTAAACAACTCCAGTATTGAAAATTTTATTAAAAAAAGTGAAATATCAAAATAAATAAATGAAAATAAAGTATTATAGGATAAATTGCAACAAAGATTATGAGTATAATTATATTTGGGTCACCTAATAATTAAAAGTTATATTTAGATTCTCATTTATCGGTAAGATTACATTTAAATTACTGAATTATTAAAAGATACATTTTGGTCACTTAACTATAAGTAAAGTTACATTTTAATCACCCTTCATATTTGAAAAAGTAAATCGATTTGTTTTTTTAAACACTTGTAAAATTATTAACATTAGAGTACATGATTTAAAATCATTAATTAAACTAATATATGAATTGATAAACTTTTTTAAAATATGAAAAGTGGTCCAAATGTAACATTACTTATAATTGAATGATTTAAATATAACATTTAATAATTAGATAACCTAAATATAACTTTACCCATAAATGGGTGATCTAAATATAATCTTACCTATAAATGAATGATCTAAATATAACTTTTAATAATCAAATAATCTCCGTTACAATTTACCCTTAAATATATTGTTATCTCACGACTTTATTATCTCATCAATATATTAATTATTATTTATGACAGAATTACATAATTAATTTAATTATTGATGTAATATTGACATCAAAATATTTACATCATGTTATTGGAGGTTTATCACAATTTAATAGATTGAAGTATCATATTATAATTAAGTGTTGATTTGAGTTTTTCTGACCATTCAAATAGTATCAGTATAAAAAAAATAAGAAATCGAATGAATAATAAATATATATATATATAAAATTATTATAGAAAACCAATTTCTTTGGAAAAAAATAACTAATTTCAAATATTAATTTATAAAATAAATCTAGTTTCAGATACTAATTTTTTTAATAACTTCTGTGAACATCGTTTTTATAGTGTGTAAAAACGTCTCTACGTAATGTCGTTTTGTTGACATTCGCCTAAAAACGCAATAAATGGTTACCTGTCACATTACAATAATTACATGATTCCACGTGTCTGTTTTTAAGTCTGATTTTCCTTAATTTCCAAGGAAAATGTGTCATGGAAGTTCGGAATTTCTATGCTGTCTGGGTTCATATTTTCAATCGGTCTCTCTCTCAGTTTCCCATTCAAGCCCATAATTCTGCTATTAAGACTTGTTTTAATCTTGAAGGGATTGTAATTAGCATCATTAAAATTGGGTTTAAAAGTTTGAATCGACAAGATTTATCATGTCATTTATTAATTTATTTTTGGTCAATTCCCATTGACTTATTAGGATCATTGGAAATGAAGATATATATATATGTATTTGTATAATAGGTTATTCTATAATACAATTACATTTAATTTATGATGATTTTTTAAAAAAATTATTTGAATTTTAATATATCGATGTTGTTCGGTAGATAATGACTTAAGTTAAAATTAAAAATTTAGTCAGTCAAATTAATTAATTTAGATGTTTGATGATATTGTAATAAAACTTTTAATTTAAGAATTAATATATTTTTTTTTTAAATTAAAAGTTTTAATATTAGAATCATAAAGACTTGTTTCCTTAATAGTATAAAAATTGTTTGAATAATCTAGATTTAACTTTTTTTTTTTTATTTTAATTCTTTATTTTAATATATTTATATTGTGACTTATAAATTAATATTTTTTTATTTTTAATTATATTAAAACATAAATAGTGTTCAGTTTACTTTTTTCTTTTCTTTTATTCACCCATAATAAAATAAATTAAAGAAAAATTAAATGAAAAAAGGGGAATAGTGTTAGAACTTAGGAAGCTAGCTGCCATGGTCTACCACTGCTGCACACGGCACATGGTGTTGGGTAAGCTTTCACATTCTTGCAAGAGAACGCGCCAGCCGACATGAACCTTTCCAAACCTTGAAACAACAGCTACCATTCGCAACGTGTCTGCATCGAACTGGCCGCCCTCCACTCTTTGAGCCATTTCATCAAACACCTACCGCCCACGACTTTGAGCTGTTCAAAGTCCCACCTCCCACAAGCTGGTTCCACTTCATTTCTTCAATTGATCTACCAAACTCTAAATTCTAATCATATATATAAAACCCACACCCTTAAATGTCAAATCGCATACAAAATCTGAGTAGCTCTCTTTTTTTTTGTTCATAAAAAGTTGCAGTTTTCTTTGTTAGTTTCCAGAAATGGCGAAAATTTTCTCCTCTAAAGCTATTATGCTTATCTCTGTTGCCGTTGTGCTGTCGGTATCCAGCACTGTATCAGCTCAGGACAGTGCAATGGCGCCTGCACCGTCGATGGACACGGGGGCTGCCTTCTCGGTGTCGATACCCGGTGTTTCGGTTATGATCTCTCTTATTACAACCCTTTTAGCGCTTTTGAAGCAGTGAGTAACATACATTTAAGTTATTTATTGTATTATATTGATTTTATAATTACCATTATATTATATTGTGTTTATTGATATTATTATAATATTAATAATAATTCTTTGTATTTATTATATGTTACTTATAATTCATAATTACTGTTAGTTTTGGATTTTGTTTAGGGTTAAATGAATTCGATAATTCGAGTTAAATTTAAAATTTTTGAGTTATTTAAGTTAAAATATTATATTTATAAATTTAATTTAATTTAATTTTTTTATTCAATTTGAATTTATAAAACTTGAGTCAAGTTTTTGAGTTTTTATATAAATTTAATTATAATTATTTATCATATTAAAATATAGTTTAATTCTAATTTAAATTACTTTCTTTAATCATATAAGATATTCATGTATACATATTTCATCATTCTTTTCATATGCAGCATATATTTTTTTATATTTTTATATTTATATCTATTATAAAAATTAAAACTCGTCTCGAACTTAAAAATTAATCCATCAACTATTATCTTTTTAGTTATTAAAATTTTATTTTTTAACTTAAATTTTAGTTAATTTTTTTGAGTCAATTTTATATAATTCTAAGTTGTTTTAAAACAAGTCGAATTTATTATCTTAAATTAAGTTAAACAAATTTATTTTTTAAATCGAATTAAATTTTACTTAACCCTACTTTCTAAGTCACAAGACCCATTTTTTACTCTATAATAAAACTTAAAAATGTCATTGTTTTTTTTACTAAAACAATTTGAACTTGTAGATATAACTTTATCAATTTACTAAATAAATACCTATACTTTTGTTAAAAAATAAGTTCATATTCTTTAATTATTCATAAGCCCTCGATGTTTAATTTACATCCAAATAAACTCTAAATTTGGTTGTCCATATCTAATTAAATCCTTAACAGAAATCAATATATCTAAAATAATGACTTATCCGAAGTTAAATTCTTAATTAAATCCTTTCACTCAAGCGGTTAATTAAATAGTTATTGTTTTTAAAGGTCACGGGTTCAAGCATCAACTCTGTCAACAGAGTGATTGAGCAATCAATGTTAAATGGTAATTAAAAATTGAGATGATAATTGAAAAGGTAATTGTATGAAGAATTTTTTTAAGTATGACAAAACATAAATACTTAAAAGTGGGTCATCTCCGACAAAGACGATTGAACCGAGGCCAACTCCAAAGCACCCGCGCTCGATAACCCTATACGAAGTGCAACGGTGACGATTTCATCATCCATTTCGGTGCATGGATGGTGGTAGAGAAAAAAAGGGTTTGGGATAAGAGATGGCACGGGTCGGGTTGGATTTTCGGCCATCCTTCACCTGTTTCGATAAGAGATTAGGGTAAAAAATTTGACCCGGCCCGATTTTTAAGCTTTAAAATCCGACCCGAATCATTGAAAAAATTAAATTTTAGGGAATTAATGGTAAAAAAATAAAATTTAAGATCTAATTGTAAATAAAATATAATTGTAAATAAAATAAAATTTCAGTGACCTAATTGTAAAAAATAATTTTAGTAACTTAATTGTAATAAAATATATATAAAAAGAGATCATTATTGCAAAGATCCCTAAAATATATATGGAAAATTACACTATTAATCCCGGGTCGGGTTGAATTTTTTTTCACCCTAAAATCGAACTCGACCCGATCTGAAATCACCCACCCAACCCGAACACAAATTTTCTTCAAAAAAATCCGACCCGTTCGGACTGGGTCGAAACCCGTTGGGTTCGGATTTCGTACCCATCCCAACTTGGGATCGGTGGTTTTGGAGTTTTGGAGCAGGGATTAGGGTTTTCTGAAGGAGGGTTGAAATTGAAGTTGAACCAACTTGATGAGAAGAACTTGGAGTAAGGGTTGTCAGCCATGGATGGAGAAACAAGTTCTTTGTTGAAGGGATAGAAATTATGAACAGTTTGGGTTGGATTGATTTGTTTTTATAGATTAAAAGAAAGAGAAATACAAGAATAAGAGTTCAAGATGACTGAAGGGTCTTAATGGAGGAAGAAAATGCTCATTAAAGAATATTTTTTAAAAATAGTAATTACAAATATACAAAAATTGTCATATTTTTAACAAAAAATAATTACTATATTTAAGTGTTTGAATGAACTAAAGGGACAAGGCCTTTACTTGTCCCCATAGGTTCACCTCTGTGTGGAATATATAAGTAGAGATTACAGAACTTGAATCAAAAGAATGGTTTAAGCCAGCAACGGCTTCTGTACAGAGTCCGAATTCTGACAATCGCTTTCCGACAGCTTTTGAGACACAATGTCAGTAGGGTTCGAACGTTCCGACTGGGAGAAGAGAATCAAGACCTGCATGAGGATGGTAACAATGGCCAAACTGAATGCCGAAAACGCAATGCCCTTCCATGTTGATAAAAGAGAAGTCCATTGAAGAAACTTTAGGACCCCATAAGCCACAATACATGCCCATGTTGTGATAACCTGCCAAGAATCAACATGGCAATGCAGACAACTTATGTTCACAACTCGAACTCAGTTTGATTTAATTACATCCCTAAACATACAAACAAAAGAAAATCGGAATAAAGATAGGTTACTGAAAGAATCTCACCAGAAGAGACTGAATCGACCGGCCGATATCTTGCGCCGGTTGGTCACTGAAAGTGTCCTCAGCTATATGTTTGTCGACCAACTTGTCCTATACATGAGAAATCAAACCAAAACAAAGCAATAAAGTAGGGGGAAATTAATCAAGCATAATAATTAGAATAGATAGAAAACGTTTTTGAAGGTTGACAGTAATCCTTCTTTTTCATTTCGAAGCATATAATCAGAAGCGAATTCACTTTGTACCCCTGGGGAAGTGCAGAAACTGTTTTTAGGCTCCTATTGAAATTTAATGATTCAATTTAGTCCTTTTAGCATAATTTTTTTTTTACTTGGGGCCCCAACAATTTAAATTTTTATCCCAGACCCTCCAATAAAAGATTCCTGGTTTCATGATTTCATCCCTAGGACACACATGGAAGACCCCAAGAACAGTACCCGTTAGAGCAAAATGTATATTCCGAGACGTTTTGTCACGGCATTTCCTAGCCAAACTCCCCTAGGTTCTACATTTCATGGCACTTTTCAGCACCACAATCAAAAACTGTGATGCTGTGTTTCACAGTAGAATTGATACAGAAATTGCTGCTGAACCATTCAGCATTGAATGGCATTTTTCTGATAAACTGTTCAATTATTTCATAAAAGAAACCAAGTAACCTTTTTTGTTCAATTACGACATTTAGTGGCGTTTCTCTAAAAAAACACCAGCAATAGTTTAATAGCAGCGGCATTTTATTGGAAATGTCACTGAATCATGACCATTAGCCGCATTTGTGTCATAAAACATCTCTAAAACATCATGATTTCTGCAGCGGTTCTAACAAATATTGCCACTAAATGAACATTTGTATGAAATGTTCCCATGATTTTCGTGGTGTATATAACTCCGGCAAATACCCGATTAAACACCACTAGTTTAGCGGCACTTTACATTTCAAATGCTGCTAAAGGTGGCAACATAATACCTAACATATTCTATAGCGTTTTTAAGTTACAACCACAATACTTTATCAGTGTTCATAAATACAGTAAAAAGCTAAAATAAATGCCACGAATAACGTTTTCTGTGGTGACTTACCTTCTCCACAAACACATCTTTACACCATTGCGCAACAGCCTCGTCTGTTTCAGGAAGTTGCTTCATGAGACGCCGCTTAATGTGTACGTGCACCTGCAAGTCAGTGACGGAATATAAAAATCAACTGAATAGACCCAATGATACTCATAGTTGTAGTTTAATTATCAACTAAGATATTTAAGAACGATGATACTCATAGATGTAGTTTGATTATTACAACTCCAAATTAATGTTTATATTCTCGTGAGTTGCTTCAACCACAATACTTCAACCTAGCAACTCAAATAATTTGATGTTGCCATAAAACTAACCGCAAGTAGTTATCTAATTCTGGAAAAGTTGATGACCAACAAACTTGTTGGCCTTTGATTCCAAGGATTCTAAAAGACATGACCCATTAGAGATTTGACACCACATTCAGCCTTTATACTCAATAAATTTCATGATAATGCAGGATTTATAAGTGAATTAATCCTCAATGAGATCGGCGACAAATTCTCCAGACGGCAGACATATAAACAAGAAACAGAGAAAGCAATGGTGGATACTGAAATCAATATATAATTATGCAAAAACATTTTACCTTGCTTTACACAGTTAGCTTGGAATCTGACTTACCACTGAAGATTCTCCATTGAAAAGTCTAAGCAGTGTAGGTGAAGGTGAGGTTTTCGGAATAGCCACTGTAATATCGTAAATGGCCGGGACAAATGAACGCAAATGACTTACAGCTGTAACGAATCCCTGAAGTAACACAATAACGTAGATATTTCGGCATGTTTTCCAGCACAGAAAGAATGCCATCAATCAAGTATGTAGAAAAAGATGTCAAACAATTAAAGATAACTGGAGTAGAACGAATCCAACCTTTGTACGTGGAACTAAAACATTTTTAGGTTTAGGCAATCCTTGTGAGATTGCATATTCTTGAGCCACTAGAAGCTTTGCTTGCGTAAAGCGTGTTCCTTCCACAAAAAGTGCCAACCAAAAGGGTCGTGGGAAGTTCTTTAAACGTTTAAGGCCCGACTGCAAATATAATTGCACAAGATTTTAACTGAGATCAACAAGGTTGTCTAAAATCAAGTAAATACAGCAATACTTATGGTCATATATGTCTATACCACCTAGAGGGCAAACTTTTACCTTTAAAGTGCTTTCGTCCTTGGCCCATTTTCTTTCCAAAAACAGCTGCTCAGAAAACCACATCGACCAACCAAAAACCTGCAAATATCAGACATGAATTAATTGTTCAGAACTATGCAAACTATAGTCATTTTTGCTTCTTTATCGAAGAAACTTGTGAAAACAAAATGTGACATTCAAATTAAGTACCTACCGAGCTAATCCATCTCACAGGTTTACATGCATGAACTTGTACACAAGCATATGCAAATATGTATGAAAGTACAACGAAGATGTCATCATCAGCTATTATCATTCAAAATTGAAGACTGAAAAACTTGGTAACAAACACAATCTCACTATTGAAAGTTGAAGCTTCAAATAAATAGACTAATACATACCGGAAGATATTTCAATGATTTTTTCATAACAGCTAATACACTGCCAAGACAACCTGATCGCTGTCCAAAGCAAATTTAATTGTATCTTAGCCAAATAGAATGTTTTAATAGAAAAAGAAGAAGTTAGAATGCCAAATAGAAAATTCCTAAGTAGTACCAAATTTGAAGTTGGGATAGATTAATTACAGACCTGAGCCAAAACCCATCCAACCAACCAATCAATATCACTTCTATGATTGGATATGAGCAGGGCATGTTCCTTCCCTGAAAAAGTTTGGAATATCAAAGGGAAAAAAACGACTCAAAACAATTAGGATTGAACAATACACATTATCTAGAGTACAATACCCATTAAATTGACGCTTTCATGATCTGCAAACATTTTGATCTGCAAATAAAATCACTCAAGAGTTAACTTTTGGGGGACTAATTAAGGTATGACATCCATGGTACCAGTTCCTTTCCCACATTAACAAAAGTTGGTCACTAACAGACAATAGTTGACACCTAATTCGTTTAACATCTATCAGCCCTTAGATAATATACAAAACTTCACAGCAATGGTTGAACTCATATTTGCTTATGTATCAAATGGTTTGACAATGAACCGATCTTTAAGCCTATGGGCACAAAAAAAAAAAACTGCATAAAGCTTTCATCTACCTAGAGGCAAGTAAATTTTGACACTGCACCAACGAACTCATTTTCTAGTACCATCATCTCCATAACATCCTGAGATAAAACTGCTGGCATTCTGTTCGCATTCATTGACCGAAAAATATTGCAACATTAGAATCAAAGGAGGCATAGAAAACCTTTGAGTGGGCTCTATATATTGTAGTTTTGTAGGAAATGGAAGTATAAAGGAATTAGGCATCCGATCATCAAAATTGGCTTCCAAATTTTGGAAAAGGTTTGTAATCAATAATTCAAAACACATGATTTAAAACAAAGGAAATAAAAGGAACCAAGTAATACCTTAACTCCCGCCCACCAATCAACAAGCCATATGATTTCCAGCAACAATAACTCTAAAGCCACCCCATTGATCTTTCTATAAGTGTTCTTGGACAGTGGCCAAATGAGAACAAAACAAATTGCCTGGAAAAAAAGTGTGGAGAGCATTAAATTAACAACATGCAAAAATGATCATTCATCCTAAAAACAATATTTACACATCAATTAATCAACCAAAATTGTCTAAAACAGTCAATTCTGATTGCTGGAAAAGCAAGAGTGAGACATAGATGGACCCTTAAATCCCATTTTCAGCTAAATTTATATAAAAATAGATTGAAAATCCATATGTCAATGCAAGCTCATGAATTATCTCAGCTCAAGAGATAGAAATAGAGAACCCCATTTACCAGCATTTAAAAAAAACAATGTTAAATCCTATTTTTAGCTACATTTATTAGCTCAGGCCTCAGAGATAAAATAGATTGAAAACCCAGATGTAAATGCAAGTTTATTAATCATCTCAGCTAAAAAAATAGAAAAGTAGAAACCCATTTTACCGGCACTTCTTTCCAAAATAAAAGAACCTGAAAAAGATTAATGACGAGTCCGGAGATGAAGAAAATAAGGCTCAACGGGACGATGACAGCCGCCGCCGCAATCGCCATTGACACTCAACACCGCTCGGCTTCTCAAGATTCGAAGAAAAAGGATACGTTGGTGGTGATATTTTCAATTTACTTTTAGAAACAGAGACCATAGTAAATCAGAAATTTTCCCTCTAATATTGTGGGAATTCATTCGAATGAGATTGCTTATGTATGAAGAAGAAGAAGAAATTTTGAATTAATGCATTTTTCTGAAATCCAATGAAGAGAAAGAGAAAGAACGTATAGAAAAGCTTTGAAATTTTCCTGCTTGCAGGAGAAAATTTTATATATGAATAGAAGAAGTTGACGACGACCCCTTCAACGGCCACAATCTTTGTTCATTGGTTTTCTTTTTTTAATTTAAGTGTTCAGAAAAAAACATAACTATTATTAACAAAAAAATCGATTAATGGTAAAAAAAAAACTTATGTTTAAAATAATGATCCTCTTTGATAATTAATGGATTCGTTAATAGCGGATAATAGATTAGTAATTAAATGATTTGAACACTATGTTATACTAATTAATTATTAAAAAAATATTTAATAAAATTAATTGTTGATCATCGATAAAAATATTATACGTAAAAATTAGTGATAATATATTTTTCTTTTTTGAATTCATTCATTTTCTCGACATAACCTATTAAGAACTCTTCAATAATTTTATTTTCATTTTTAAAATATTTTTACGAAAATTTTAATCTCTAAAACTAATTTGATTATTATTCTCCAAACATATATATAAAATATTATCGTTCAAGGACTTTAATATATAAGGGTGAATGTGCATATAAAAATTTAAATTTTTAGGGTGCGTACAACTGATAAACATTTTAAAAAGAATTAAAGATTAATTCATAAATTTTTTAAAAATTAGAAGTGAATGCGTAAAATTTAAAAAATTTAGGGTGAACCTGTACTCACCCTATTAGGGGTGATTAAAACTCGACTTGATTTGAAAAAAAAAACGAATTACTTGACTCGAGGAGAAAATACTCGACTCGATAAAATTTCAAATAAAGTTCGAGTTATAAAATAGAAATTCGAATAACCGAATAATTCAAAATTTTTAATAATTAAAAGATTTATTTTTATGTTTTGAGATAAGTTTCTCATTTTTTATGATATATATACATTGATATATAAAAATATGAAGAAATATATATATCTTATATGATTAAAGAAAGTCGTTTAAATTATAATCAAATCGTACTATAATATGGTAAATAATAACAATTAAATATTTATAGAAACTCGAAAACTCGAATCAAAAAATATAAATAAAGTTTGAGTTGTAAAATATGACTCGTCAACTCGAATAACTCAAAATTTTTTGATTCAATTCGATCAAATATTCACCCCTACACCCTATACACCATAAACATCCCCACTGAGTATCTATATAAAAATAATTAATTTGACTTCATCCGGCTTATAATTCTCCCTTTGATATCGAAAAAAAAAAAACTAATTGAAATAAATAAATAAATCATGTCGTAAATGATTCTTTAATCAAAATGTTTAAATCATAAAGAATGTGAATGTTGTTTACCAAAACCATTTTTTGTTGCCTCTACCTCAACGAAACAGGGTTCAGGTTTGCTGAGCCACCAGTTGATCAACCTGCATTTTGTCACGGGGCTAGAGTCTTGACCTAGCTAAACCGCGCGGCCTTAGTCGATGTTCTTAGACAAACGACTAAGTCAGCCTGAAAACTCGCTCCGGAAGATCAAACTTCCCAAGGCACTAAGAACGCTGAATCGTTCTGGCGGAAAGCAAACTATGAGTATGGCTACTCAAGAACGAAAAGAAGAACGCGAAGAACACAAAGAACAATTGAGAGAGTTTTTTAGAGTGAATGCCACTTGATTACTCAAAGATGAGATGATACAAATGAGACTGGGGAGGTCTCTATTTATAGTTGATTCCCCTTACATCCGACGGTTCCCACTGATTTACATCGATGGCTAGGATCATTTCCTACCAACCACATTGGCACAATCCTAAGAATATTCCATGTTAACTAAGGAAACAAATCCTAAGAATACAAGGAAAGTTTACAAGGCCAAAATGGCTATCTTCTAGAATCCTCCATGGAACGGGCTAAGTCTGGTGGTACCTTTAGGCCCAAAATCTCCCTAAGAACCTCTTGGGCAGCAATATGCGCATGTGGCACGGGCTCGAACTGACGGCCCGTGACATTCTCCCCCACCAAACATGGCGACGCCCTCGTCGCCGCCTCGGAACGAAGATAGAACCGATCCTGGGAATTCCTTGTCACCTCGGCTTGCCCCAAACTCTGAATCGGGCTGGATGCTCTTCTCATAAAGAGCACTCGACTCTGGCTCAGTTGTCCACCCAAATGGACTGCTTGCTTTGGTACTCGTCGCCATCTAACATCAGTCACCGTCCCTCCAAGCGCATCTCGATCGTAGGAGTTAGCTCCTACCAGTTGTGATTTGCCCCCATTCGGACACACATGGTCCTTGCACAATGACTTGGACGCCACAACATTGAACACTGAGCGGTCTCTCAAGATCGTCGGCAACCCTCGTTTGCGCCTAAGAACTCTGAAAGGTGGCTTGTGCTCTCGCCAAGTATCGACAACTCCATTTGAAGGGTTAGGTTTTTGCTGGCCTACACCCGACAAACAAGGCAAATCAAACTGTAAAACACAATCATTGTGTTCGGGATGTACCTCAATCAACTTTTCCGCATTCACTCTAACTCGCATCAATCTTTCTTCACTCGTGAAGTTTGATGCTCCCATCGATGCTCCGTCTTCATTGAAGCTCGATGCCTCGTCCATCTCCTCAATGGATGGATCTCCCACGGGTTCACTATCATGTGGCTCAGGCAACTCTTGCCCCACCAAGGTGTCCACTCCAATAGCCTCCAAAGCGATGCCTCCTTCCCTTGGAGCATCCTTGGTAAGCTGAATGGATGTCAGCTTCTCGATCCTCCGTCCCTTGTCTCGATACACGGGCACAACACAATGTTGTTTCGGATCCAAAATGCATATAACATCGGCACAAGGGATGATAAGAGCTTGAACACGGTCAAGGAAGTTAAGCCCCAAAACGAAATCAAAGTCATCTAAGTGAATTACCTTGAAATCTTCCTTGGCCTTCCATTCACCAATCTGCAGCTCTACCTTCCGCACTGTTCCAACAACTGGAACCTCCTTGGCATTAACGGTCTTGATCTTTTTGGTTGAACCTTCAACTTCGAGACCAAGCTTCTCAGCAGCCATCTTTGACATGAAGAGATCGGATGCTCCGGTATCCACTAGAGCACTCCTCGATCGTCCCGCCACGTTGATGTTGACAAACATCAACCCATTCTGCTTTGGGCCCTTCTTCGCCTTTGCAGAATTTAGTATCATTGCCCCAAGCTTACAAGCCTCACTTGACTCGGGCTTGTCCCTTTTGGGCTGCTTGGCTCGATCCGGGTGCTCACGAACTACGTGAGGTCCCTTGCTCTCGTAACATTGCTTCCCCACCCTTGGCTTGATTGCTCTAACACTAGCAATCGTACCAAGCATACATTCCTCGTCCTCTTGCTCGTCATCCGCATCATTGATCGTATCGGGGCGCTTCTTCTTGGGACACTCTTTCACCAAGTGTGAACCATGGCAATGGTAGCACTTCAAAGGCCCTCGATCCTTTTTCTCCGATGGTTTGACAAACTTGTTGACCCTCTCATCATCATTGCAAGAATGATTATCCTCCTCGTCTCCCCCACCAAAGCTCTTACCTCGGGGCTTGGAAAACTTGGACATGTCAACTTCGAACTGAGCTATGGACTCGGCTGCGGTAAAGGCTTTGGAAAGCTCCTCGACTCCCCTCCGCTCTAGCTCCATTTGAGCCCATCTTTGGAGTCCATCCATGAAGTAGGAAAATCCCTCCGCTTCACTCAAGTCCTGGATTTGGAGCTTGATTTCAATGAACTTCCTGACATAGTCAGTGATGGAACCCTCATGTTTCAATTGCCGCAACTTCTTACGAGCCTCCCGTTGAGCATTCGTCGGATAGAATTGCTCTTTGAACTCAACTTGGAACTCCTTCCATGTCTCAAAAGGAATGTCTCCACTCGGCTCCTCCGAGCATCTGCGTCGCCACCACAAAAGAGCGACATCAGTTAAATACATCGAAGCAACGTTTACTTTCTCCGCATCATCCTTGATGCCCATGGCTCGAAAATACTGCTCCATGCCCCACAAGAAGTTCTCAACATCTTGGGCCGATCGGTTCCCCTTGAACACCTTTGGCTTTGGAATGTCCTTCTTCGACTTGGATGCAGTGGCCATCTTTCCATTCATCAAGGCAACTTTGTAAATATACAAGTCTGCCTTCATCTCCTCCATCTCAATCTTCACAGCCTGCAATTCGGCCTCAAGCACCTCGCACCTCTCTTCCGCACCGTTGGCCACCTGGCTGAGTTTATCAACTCGCTCCTCCAGCGTAGCTACAGCATCCCTCGAACTTGCTCTTTGGCTTTGCCCAGCAACGATCTTCACACCCTTTGCTGCAACGTCTTCTTCTCCACGTGCCATAATCACTAGCGCCTTGCTCGAACCACGCTCTGATACCACTTGTCACGGGGCTAGAGTCTTGACCTAGCTAAACCGCGCGGCCTTAGTCGATGTTCTTAGACAAACGACTAAGTCAGCCTGAAAACTCGCTCCGGAAGATCAAACTTCCCAAGGCACTAAGAACGCTGAATCGTTCTGGCGGAAAGCAAACTATGAGTATGGCTACTCAAGAACGAAAAGAAGAACGCGAAGAACACAAAGAACAATTGAGAGAGTTTTTTAGAGTGAATGCCACTTGATTACTCAAAGATGAGATGATACAAATGAGACTGGGGAGGTCTCTATTTATAGTTGATTCCCCTTACATCCGACGGTTCCCACTGATTTACATCGATGGCTAGGATCATTTCCTACCAACCACATTGGCACAATCCTAAGAATATTCCATGTTAACTAAGGAAACAAATCCTAAGAATACAAGGAAAGTTTACAAGGCCAAAATGGCTATCTTCTAGAATCCTCCATGGAACGGGCTAAGTCTGGTGGTACCTTTAGGCCCAAAATCTCCCTAAGAACCTCTTGGGCAGCAATATGCGCATGTGGCACGGGCTCGAACTGACGGCCCGTGACAATTTGCTCCAGCCAAGCAAGCAGCACTATCGACTGGATCCGAGTTCAAGATAGAACCCTCACCCGAGATCAGTGCTGCTAGTTTCACTTTGATCTCAGCGGAAGATGCTTTTACAAGGGATTGAACCCATGATAAATCTGGCTCCTCTACATTACCGAGCTCAAATGAGGACCTGCGATGTGATCGACAAACCCATCGACATTGACAGGACAGTCTGGCTTCCCATTGGAGGAAAAAATGCAGCAGGCATTGCTTGATCTGAGTATCGAGGAGATGAACTCTCCGCATAAAAATATCATCGAGATTCGATGGGGTCGGTGTTTCCGATCATCCAGATCGGTTGAAAGAACTTGAACCGATTGATGGCTGATTAAGGCCAGTTAATTCGTTCATCAACGGATGTTGTTGCACATCAAAATCATGCAGCAAGTTAAAAGATTCATCTCAATCCATGGTTTAAAGCCCTCAACATCGTTATTAACAGCAAGCTCAAGCAAGCTTTCCTATGTTTCTTACTGCTGCATTTTCTTTCAATTAATTTTTTAGATAAAATTAAAATGGACTGTTTAATAGAAAATAAAATAAAAGGGTAAACTGTAACAGAGATCATTTAATTATAAGTATAGTTATATTTGGGTCATCTAATTATTGAATGTTACATTTGGGTCACTCATTTATGGGTAAGGTTACATTTAAGTCACCCAATTATTAAAGGTTACATTTAGGTCACTCAATTATAAGTAAGGTTACATTTGGGTCACCCTTCATATTTGAAAAAATATATCAATTTGGTCATTTTTCTTCTAAATCACGTGTGTACCCTTGTTAACATTAGAGTACTTCATTTGAAATCACTAATTAATTTAATACGTGAATTGATAAATTTTTTCAAATCTAAAGAATGACCCAAATGTAATATTACCTATAATTGAGTGATGTAAATGTAACATTTATTAATTGAGTGACCTAAATGTAACCTTACCCATAATTAAATGACCCAAATGTTACTTTTAATAATTGAGTGACCCAAATATAATCTTACCAATAATTAAGTGACTTTCATTGCACTTTACCCAAAATAAAAAGAAGAGAAAATGGAAAATGACGTTATTCCCCCTGTTTGTTGACAAATCAAATTGTAACGCCGCGTTTCCATAATGGAAAACATGTCCATTAAAATTAAAGGCAGGGTTATTTTAGTCATGGAGGTGATTTATTGACACGTCATTTGTGTCAATTAGGGGGAAAGTATGGTAAAAATGCTTTTTACTAAAGTGTGAGGGCGACAGAACCGGTTGGGGAAGTGGAAAGGTGGGAGAGATGACCGGTTGTGTGAGAAAAAGGAGGGGATGTGACCGGAGGTTCCGGTGAAAGCGCGGGCGTGTGCGGAAAGTGGCATTGAACTGGGATTTAAGAAAAATGGAGTCCGCCAATCCCAACGGACTTTTAAGTGTACGAAGGGCGGAATCCAAAGACTTCAAACAAATTTGGTTAATTGTCGATTCAAATCTCAAACGGAAGAAAATAAAACGTGGAGCATCAACACCGGGGGATTCAATTTTGTTTTAATTAATTTAAATTCATCGTTAATATATATTTTATTTATTTCTAATATTTATCTATTCGATTCCAATTGCTATTTAGATTGAATATTTCTTCTTATTTTTTAGATTATTTACGTGAAAATAACATTAAAAAATTAAAAATCACATTAAAGTGGAAATAAAAAAAAATTATGTTTTCATATTTTCCATTTTTCTAAGACATTTTTGATGAAACATTTTTTATTTATTTTAAAATTTTACTTATTTTATTATTTTTTTAATTTTAACCAAAAACGTTTTATCCATTGTTTTTAATTTTTTAACAAAATAAAAATAAACCTTATTCTCTTAACTCAGACAAATCTTTAGCTTTCGATTCTTTTTAAAAACACTTTTTAATAAATAATAAAAAAATGAGCAAAATTACTCAATTGCTCTCATGTATATTATTTTTTTAATATTTTGAACAAAAACACTTTTTATCTATTTAAAATTATTAATTTTATTTTTTAATATATACATTAAAATAAGTTCAATGACTAATTTTATATTCTATTAACATATAAAAATAATCGATGATCATAAATTAATTTACGTGTTTTATTTTTAAAAATAATAAAAATATTAAATATTTAAAATTAACAAAATAATTACAATGTTCTTTTAAAAATAATGTCAAATTAACTTTCGACCTATTTTCCTTGCGTTTACCCTAAAACATTTCCCCCCTAATCTACACTAATGAGGCGTATATCTTCACAAATCGGATAATAATGCATTTTTGGTAATAAGTCAAGGGTATTTATGTAAAATAATGGCGTTTCATAAACCAATGAAAAGCTGCCAGGTCAGCCTCTCCTTCGGATTCCCCGTAAGGTGAATTTCAGTTGATTTTTTAAGAAATTTGGACAAGCTTAAATTATTACACAAGCTTAGGTTGCCTAGTTAAAAGTACTGAAACCCAATAAGTTCATGCCACGTTGGAAATAAGAAAATCCATAAAATTTATACATTGACAAAAATAACCTTACCTTTAGTTTTTAACAACATGATTTCGATTAATAAAAACGAGACGTTTGTGAAGACTAAAAAGAGATAAGAAATATTAATCTCATATCAGAAAAAAAGAGATTTTGAGATATATACGATAGGGTTGCACATACTATTATCCATGTCTTTTAGGAAGAGGGTAATGATCACGTGACAAGTGATATCGGAGCGACCCTTTAACTGCTTAATTTTACATCAAGCGCCCATGAGAGGGATAGGTACGGTGAACAATCATGATAAGAGACCAATCACAAGAGCAAAAACTGTGATAAAGGTGTCACAAGGTTGAGTGTGAGAGAATATCACATCTAAAAAGAGGTAAAAATTATTTGTCAACACGAATTTTTGTATAATAATAAAATTAAAATAAAAATAACAAAAAATATAAATAATAATAATAATAATAAAATAAATAACTAAAAAATCAAATAAAAAGATAAAAAATATAAAAAATAAAATAAAAATAGAAAAACAGAAAATTTGAAGATATGTGAGAGTTTTAGATTTAGTGGGATTGTGTTGAGAGATTTGAGGGAGAAATTTTAGGGATTTGGTGGAGTTTGAAATAGTTTAGGATGTTTGATTCAAATCCTTTAAATAGAGACCTTCGAATCTGGAAAAAGGGGAATTGAATGAAAGAGCTGAAAGTTTGTATCAGAGAGTTTGGATCGACAAGAGGGTAATCGAAAGAGATTTTCGGTGGATTGAGGAGGTAAGCCCTTGTTTTGTTCTTTTTTTCTCTCTCATTAGTTGCTTTTGGTTCATCTCTGTTATTTTCGGTTTTAGGGAGAAGGTAGATTTAAGTGTTTTTAGGGTGTCATCCGAGCGATGTTAATTTAATCAAATATTAGATGTTAATTAGACGTTAATTTAATTTTAAGGTTTAAGAATAATTTAATTAGGTTCTTGGTTGAATTTAAAATTATTTTAATCTAATTAAATTTAGTTTGAACCTAAATTGAACCCTAAAACTCAAAATTAGTTAATTTAAATATTAATTAGGTTTAAATTTTTTTTAAAAGGCTTAGAAATTATTTAATTAGGTTCATAGTTGAATTTAATTTAGTTTCTAAGATAAAATTTAAAATTAATTTAACATAATTAGATCTAATTTAGCCTAAGTGAACCTTAAAACTAAATTTACATCAAATTTGAGTTTAATTAGGATTAATTAAAATTTAAAGCTTAGAAAAATTTGATTAAATTATTAATTTAATTAAAGATTCTAAACCTTGAAATTAATTAAACTTAATTAAATCTAATTATCCCTTGAAATTGAATTCTTGTTTTTTTTGTCTTTACCATGTAAGTCTCTTTGTGCTCAATTTTAATCATCTTGGTTGTAATTCGAACTCTCATATTTTCTAATGAAAAGTAATTAAGTTCCTTTATTTTACTTATTTGTTTTATTTTATTTAATTATGTTTCGTTTTAAAAAAATCACATGGCATATTTAGGAGATCACTTAATCATCATTTAGTTAATTAATTTAGAGCCTTCTAGGATTAGTTGTTTTAATTAATTAAATAAGGAGATAATTAGTAACGATAGTATTTGAATCTTATATTTCGGATACACTGAGAGGCCGACGTTTTGACGTACCATGATGTTGGCCTAAAGAGTGTACCTTGATATCGAATTCATGTGCTATTAAAAACCTAGAATTTGATGAAAAATTTAGGTTTAAAATTAAATAAAATTGGTAGGTAATAATTAGTGATACTAGTAATTTAAATAGGTTTTAATATTTAATTAATGGAGCCCTCCTAAGTTAGAACTTAAAATGAACAAGATAAAAAAACGGTCATGCATTTAAACCTTTTGAGGTAAATTTGGGTGAGATTTCCTATCTAGAGGACGTCTTATTCAAGCCCAAGTTTAAAAGAGATATTTTCTTAATCAAAAGGGTATCCTCAATTCAAGCAGTGTTTCTTTAACAATAAAGAATTAAATTAATATCTATATTCAAAATATCAAAATGCCACGTGTAATTAATAAGGTACCAATTTTTGGGCGTTTGTAAGGGTCGTCCTTACACGTAACCGACTCCCGAACCCAAATGTTTTTAACGAATCTCTGGTTTGTTTTATGGTGTCTGGCCTAGCAAAGTGGTCGGTGGCGACTCCAAATCTATTTCTAAAATTAAATTATAAACATTTTTTTAAAATTTTGGGTTAAAAGTAATAAAATTCGGATTTTTCAAAATTAATCATCAGGCTATTCTTTCACACGTTTTCGATTTTTAAAACGGTCGCGACATTATTAATTTATATAAAAAATCTTAAAATATATACAGGGACGTTGCATATCCTATTAAACATGTCTTTTAGAAAGAGAGTTATAACTCGCGATACATTACTATTGGATAGGTAGCTCTTAAGGGGTAATAAACGTCATTTCCTGTCTCTTCTCCACTCTTCTAGTTTTTATATAGAAAGAAGAAATTATTATTTTTATTATTTTTAAATGAAATAATAAAGCATCAGTGAGTCAGTAACATAGGAAACAAAGAGAATCTGTTCATTTTCTCATAACTCTCACCTTGCAGCTTAAGAAATACCAAAAATAATATATAAAAATCTAATTGAGATATTTATTTTCAAATTTTGAAGAAGACCCAGTTCTTCATTTTCAGAGTAGATTTATAAAAATCTATCCTTTTATTGATTTCTGAGAACTAAGGTGGATTTTTGAACTGGTAAGTTAGTTCTGTTGCAAGATCCTTTAAAAATTTTAGTTTGTTCTAAATCTGGGTTTAATTTTTTTTGCTATTTGTTTTGGTTGACATGTACTTGATAAACATGGAGTTCTTGTTTTCTTAGAATCCCTAGTGGGTTTATCTGTTTGTTTTGTGTTTTCTTTTTCGAATAATATCTTGGGGAATATTTGATCGTATAGATGAAACTAACCTTTCTCCATATATTGATTCTAATGGAGTAATGGGTGCTTTTTTAATCTCAGTTGGATTCTTTTCAATTGAAAGCATGTGCCGTGAATGGGAAATTTTAAACCCGAAGCCGATTCCGCTAACTTCAAATACTTCTATTGAAGAAATCAGGCGTTTTAGTGCAGATATGGATCACCTAACTGTAGTGACTGAAGATGCATTTGCAGGTTTTCTTGAGCTTGCTGCTAATAATGATGTTGAGGTATTTAAACAAACAATTGAACATGATCCTTCCGGTGTTGATGAGGTTGGATTGTGGTATGGTCGTCAGAAAGGGTCGAAACAGATGGTTAGTGAGGAGAGAACTCCGTTGATGGTTGCTTCTATGTATGGTAGCATCGATGTTATTAAGCTGATCCTTTCATCTTCGGATGCTGATGTTAACCGCGTGTGTGGCCGAGACAAAAGCACTGCACTTCATTGTGCTGCATCCGGTGGGGCTGTTAATGTTATAGATGTTGTGAAGCTGCTTTTAGCAGCTGGTGCTGATGTAAATGTGGTTGATGCGAATGGCCATTTTCCTGTTGATGTTATTGTTGTTCCTCCGAAGCTTCGAGATGTGAAATTAACTCTTGAAGAACTCCTTGCAACCGAGAGTGCTGGTTTTGATCTGAATTCAAGGGTGTCAGCTGTTGCGAATTCCGACTCTCCTTCTCTATTGCCTTTGCAGGAAAATGGGCCTTTGTCATCTGGTTTGGATTCCCTGATGAAGTCAAGGCCAGGTGATGCTCCTTTTTCTTATGTGATGGAGAGAAGAGAATACCCGATTGATCCATCTCTTCCTGACATCAAGAATAGCATCTATTCAACAGATGAGTTTCGGATGTATTCATTCAAGGTGCGGCCTTGTTCGCGTGCCTACTCCCATGATTGGACTGAGTGCCCATTTGTTCACCCTGGGGAGAATGCTCGAAGAAGGGATCCTAGGAAGTTCCATTACAGCTGTGTTCCTTGCCCTGATTTTCGCAAGGGGGCATGTAGGCGTGGAGACATGTGTGAATATGCTCATGGTGTTTTCGAATGCTGGCTACACCCTGCTCAGTATCGGACCCGGTTGTGCAAGGATGGTACTGGTTGTGATAGGAGAGTCTGCTTCTTTGCTCATACTCCTGAGGAACTCCGACCTGTGTATATCCCCACAGGTTCAGCTGTTCCATCTCCTCGATCAAGTACTTCTGGTGCTACAGCCATGGATTTTGCTGCTGCCATGAGTCTCTTGCCCGGATCACCTTCATCTGTATCAGTTATGTCTCCATCACCGTTTACTCCACCCATGTCTCCCTCCATGAATGGCATGTCTCAGTCTAATGTTGGCTGGCCTCAACCTAATGTTCCAGCCCTGCATCTTCCTGGAAGCAACCTTCAATCTAGTCGGCTGCGATCTTCTCTTAACGTGAGAGACATTCAACCTGAGGACTTCCACTTGCTGCCTGATTTTGATGTGCAGCAACATCAGCTGATGAATGAATTATCTGGCCTTGCTCAGCCATCTATTAATTCAAGTTCTTTTAACCAATCTGGTCGAATGAAACCCCTTACCCCGTCAAACCTTGATGATCTCTTTTCTGTTGAGAGCTCCTCTCCGCGGTACTCCGATCAAGCATTGGCTGCTGCCGTTTTCTCCCCGACCCATAAGTCCACTGTTCTCAATCATTTTCAGCAACAGCAAAACATGCTATCACCTATAAATACAAATTTTTCTCCTAAAAATATCGAGCACTCTCTCTTGCAGGCTTCTCTATCCAGTAGGATGTCTCCTCGAAACATCGAACCTATCTCACCTATGAGCTCTCAGGTTTCAATGTTAGCTCAACGGGAGAAGCTGCAAGAATTTCGCAGTCTAAGCTCTAGGGAGCTCGGCTCTGGCTCTGGCTCTGGCTCAGCCTCAGCTACCATTATTGGTTGGCCAGTTAGTTCACAGTCAAAGTGGGAATCCTCCTATGGGAAGCTGGATTGGTCTGTCAATGCCAATCGTTTAGGCAAGCATCACAGGTCCTCCTCATTTGATCTATGCAATGGAGACGAGCCCGATTTATCATGGGTTCAATCCCTCGTGAAAGAATCTCCCCCTGAGATCAAAGTGAAAATCGCAGCACCGGTCTCCGGAGGTACTACCTTGAACTCGGATCCAGTCGATAATGCTGAGTTGGGAGCTTGGCTCGAGCAAATGCAGCTCGATCAAGTTGTGGCTCAGCATAACTGAAACCGGTGGAGCCCTCCTGAGGTAGAGACAACGGAAAAGGTTTAGGTAAATAGCATCCGAATTTTTTATTCGGTTTTTAAATACCTTAATTGTTACATATATCTCCATTATTGAAATTTATAACTTAATTCCTATTTTTTAATTAAAAATGTGGGGATTTGAGAACTATTATCTTTTAATGACTAAATTGACTGAAAAATAAGAAAATGATAAAATAGGGTGATTTTCCCAATACGATTGAAAAATAAGATAGAAATCCCACACTTCAGATTCTTAAGGGTTAATGACACATTTAGTCCCTGAATTTTCATTGGATGTAACGTGTCGCGAAGGAAGTGTGTGTAAGTTTATGCTTGTAATATTTAAATATCTCCTCTTGAATATTTATATTTTAACGTATCTTATATAATAATTTTAGTGAGTATTTATTGAAAAAAAATTAAAAATATGTTATTTTTATGTATATTTTAACGTATCTTATACGATTTTTTGTATTTTGGTTTCATTCGAGTAAATATGTACGAACTGCACACATTAGTAGTGGTGTTCATTACCGAATACTCGGTTTTTGGGTATCCAAAAAATATGTACCCAGTTCTTCGAGATAGTAAAAAATCGATTTATATCCAGGTACATTTAAATTGGGTACCCGTTATCTGGTACTCGGTTATAATTATTATTTATTTTAAAATAAAAAATCACATATTAAACATATAAATTTTAAAATTTTATAATATACGACCAAACATAAAAATTAGTGATTTACAGTTAATTTTAAAATATTTGATTATATATATACATCTATATTTATTAAATTTTATCACTAAAATAACATTAAAAATATTAATGCCATTTTTCATTAATAAATTAATAAAAATATATTTAATTTTTTAAAAACTTAAAAATATATAATACAAACATAAAACTAATTTAGAAATTTAAATTTAATTTTAGGTACAAATACTAAAAAATCTAAAATAAAAATATAATTTAAAACTAAAAGATATATATAATAAAACTAGTCATGTCAGATCAGGTACCAGAGAATTAAAAAATTTCGACCCGAGTCTGACCCAATAATTTCAGGTCGAGTACTCGGTACGCTCAAGTAATTTTTTTTGAGAATTACCCGATATTTTTATTTCGGGTCGTCGGATCAAATCAATTGAATCAAATAATTTTGAACACCCTATCGTATCTGGATTTCCGATAAAGAAAAGTTAAGAAAAAATTGTAAATTTATTCATACCTATACAACTTCCCCAATCAAATGGGGATCATTGGCATCACAATTCTTCCAACTGATTTCATCCATTAATTGATCCAACTTAGCATAAATCTCTATACTTTCTGGATGATCCTTGTCACTTGCCACAAAACAATGGACCTTATTATCAATTTCAATCCAACTACAACCTGCTTTCTTACTTAGCTTCAACTCATTCATGGTTGTTCTGACTTTTGCTGCTTCATCTAGCATTCCGGATCCAGCATACGTGTTCGAAACAAGTATGTAGGAACCGGCATCTTCGGGTGACAAGTTTAGCAAGATTTTTGAAGCTAACACGGCAGAATCGAAATCCCCATGCAACTTGGAGACGTTCACCAACGTCCTCCATAGTAGAGGTGAATCCGGAAAAGGGCTGTTGTTGATGAGATTCATTGCTTCCGACATGCGCCCGGCCCTCCCTAAAAGATCAACCATGCAAGCGAAATGCTCAACTAACAGGGTGATCCCGGAATTTGATTGCATTTCATTGAATATGCATAACCCATCTTGCCATAAACCTGTGTAACAACAAGCTTGAAGGACAACCAATATGGTAATCTCATCAACTGTAACACCGCCTTGTTTCATCTCTTCGAAGAGTTGAATTGCCGATTTGCCTTGACCGTGGATGGAATATGCGGAAACCATGGCATTCCAAGAAACAGAATCACGGTGATTCATACCATCAAATATTTGACAAGCGTCTTCGATGCTGCCACATTTAGCATACATCGTGATCAAAGCATTACTCACCGTTAAATCAGATTCAATCCCTGTTTTGAAGGTGAAAGCATGAAGACTTTTCCCTTTTACTAAACAAGCTTGATTGGCGGACAAACTAAGAAGCCGTGAGAAAGTGACCAAATCAGGCTTTATACCGGCTAATCTCAGCTGCCGAAACAAAAACATGGCATCATCGTCGATGTCAACTCTATTTGTTTCAATGAATCCAACAAGAATTGCATTAAACAAAGCAATATTTTTACCAGAGAAACCCTCAAATACTCTTTTTGCGGACTCCAAGTGATCAGATTTGGAATACATATCGACTAATGCAGTCATGATATTGGCATCACATAGATAGCCAACCTTAACCACAAATGCATGGAGTTGAACTCCTAAATCCAAGTTTTTGCACTCTGAGCAACCATCAAGCACAGTCACTAAACAACCTGGATCACAGTAAATTCCATGGTCAAGTAATTTGAAGAACGTATGAACAGCCTTTTCACTATAACCACATCTTACATACCCCGAAATAAGTGCAGTCCAAGCAATCAAAGTCCTCTCACTCAAAGAACAAAACATTCTTTCACTATCTTCTACCATCCCAAGCTTCCCATACATAGTAATGAAAGCATTCCCCAAAGAGGTCACATTGACGACTCCATACTTAACAGCAAGCCCGTGCAACTGTTTCCCTTCCTCAATGCCTAAATTTTCACTACATGCGCTTATTAGATTAGTAAACGTATAATCGGTTGGCTCCAAACCTGAACTTAACATATCAACGAAAACCCGAAAAGCTTTTTCCATAAACCCAGCTTTTCCATACTCCAAAATCATGTAATTCAAACACTGAACATCCTTGAAACCAATGTTGTTAAAAACCTTTTCTGCTTCATTTAAGAAACCATTCGTTGCATACATGGAAATCAAAGAAGTGCCCACAAAAGGATTCCCTTCGATCCCAATTTTAATAACAAAACCATGAATTTGCTCACCTCGAATCAGGTCTTCTTCCTCGGTACAAGCTTGTAAAATCACTGAACAAGTATGCTCGTTGAACTTCTCGCCGGAGAAATACATATCGAGAGCGATTCCAAACACGGATTCGGAATCTCCATTGTCTAGATGCCCTTTAATTAAAGTAGTCCAAGTGATTGTGTTTCTAACAGGAATTTCATCGAACAACTTTCGGGCATCATCGATTTCATTGAATTTCGTATAAAAGTTAATAAGATTGTTTCCTTGAAAAACATCGTTTGAAGAACCGGATTTTATTAAAAAACCGTGGATTGTTTGACCCAACAAGAAATTTCCAGACCCAATCGAGAGCTTGAGAAGATAAGGCCAATCTTCAGAAAGAACCAGTTCTTTGTTAGTTGAAATGCTCGACAGGGAGCAACAATGGACCCTTTTTAACGCTTGGAATTTGACCTTAACAGGTAACTTAGCATTTGTTAGAAGCAATGGACTTTGGGGTTTAAAGGGATGATGAAGCGCGGTGGCGCCATAAGCAGCTTCCATGGAGATTTGATTTGAATCAAACAAAAGGAAGGGCGGCAATGAAACGGTTTTAAAAAATTCTCATTAATTATTTTTATTATATTTTTATAATTATTTTTATATCTTATAGATGTTCATGGTATTTATTAATTTTCATGTCTAAAAAATTAAATAAAATTTAATATGTTAAAATAAATGCTTAAAGCTAATTATAATAAATTTTATCAAGGATCAATAACAAATAATTTTAAAACTATAGAATATAATTAAAATATCAATTTTTAAAATATCACGGTTTGTACTATTTTTAAAAGACATTTATTGTCATATTTTAATGATTTATATAATATTTATTAAGTTAAATAAATAAATATATAATTTTTAAATTTTTTTAATAACTGAATAGACACGAATGAGAGTCTATTCGATTATTTATATTTACAAATAAATTTATTTATCTATTCATTTATAAAATTGTTTATTCGGGTTTTTTTATTTTTTAAATATTAATAAAATTAGGGAGTAAATTAATTATATAATGAATTATGAAGTTCAAATTATAAACCTGAGCTTAAAACAAGTGACATAATTTTATCATACTCAAAAAATATTCTAGTGATAGAAAAAAAATATTACTCTTTAATAGACCTAATTTTAGTAAGGAGCGATTGTATGACATAAAAAAATATAAATATTACCCTAGAATCATAATAAGAAAACTAAAAATATATATATTATATTTACAAAATAATATTTATGGGTTTAATATATATATGATAGAAAATATAAGTTATGATATAATTTAGAACAAAATATTTAATTTAAATACTAATTTAGAAATAAAATTATTTAAGCACTATTGATTTAAGAGGATTTTTTTTAAGAGGAAGAAAGAAAACACTCAAATGGATTTAAAATTCATAAATATTTTTATTATCTTTTAATTTTTAAGGTTTTGTTCTAATTAATCTGTAGAGACTCGCATTATACACTTAGTTTTGGTAGTTGAATTTCTCGATATAAAATTTTTATATACACAATATCTCAAATCGAAGAATTGTCTAAACGAAATTAAACTATTTATCATTTAAACCAACTCTATTAATAAAATTTATCAATAATTTAATTAATCAATTAAATATATTTATTTATATTTATTTGAAATAAAGATAATTTTAACTCTTAACGTTTATAATTTTTATCGTTTGGGCCCTTATTTTTTTTTTGGATAAATTTAGCCCTTAACCTATATCTTTTTGACAAATAGCTTATTTTTTAACTATCATGATAACTAAACCGTTAAAAATTAACGATGATGACATGTCATAGCATATGCTAATATATTTTAAATAACATGACATCTAACCTATCAAATATATATATATGAAATATAATTTTATTCTAATATAAAATATAAAACAATTAAAATCTAAATAAAATATTAAAAAATTAATTAATTTTAAAATAAAATACTACTAAATATTTTCAACCCTAACTACTATAAAATCAAAATCCTATCTTAAAATTTTAATTTTTAATAGCTCTTATTTTAGAATTAATTAATTTTTAATATTTTATTTGAATTTTAATTGTTTTATATTTTATATTAGAATAAAATTATATTTTATATATATATTTAATAGGTTAGATGTCATGTCATTTAAAATATATTATTATATGTATGTCAAATATACATGTCATCATCGTTAGATTTTTAACAATCCAATTATCATGATGGTTAAAAATAAATTATTTGTCAAAAAATATATAGGTTAAGAGCTAAATTTATCCAAAAAGTTAAAAGCCAAAACGCTAAAAATTATAAACGTTAAAAGTTAAAATTATCTTTATAGCTATTTATTTCTCTCCTAAATTCAATGCACAAATAACAAAAATATCTAAATTTAATTATTTTTAAATAAAAATAAACCATTCTAGAAAAAAATATAGAACAAGTATCCCACTATATGGCATATTTAACTTGTTCTCCTGCTTTTGGCGTGGAAACAGTGTGGATAAAGTGCGGCCTGTCTGAGAATCCTCAAATCTTTCAAGTTTCAATGCTCTTTTTCTTACAATGCATGCATCTTCGTCTTCTCTGTCAGATCGTCTTCTTTAAATTCATGTCTCACTCTCCTCAATGACTGCTCACCAACAGTTAACGAAGAGAAAATATCTCAATTTTTTATTGTTTTAATTCTACAAACAAAAAATATTAAGCAAATTGCAATAAAAAATTGGAAATCCCACGTGGCCAAATGAGGAACGGTCCAATAAATTGAAGTTGCTCGATGTTTAGCTACAGAAATGGCTCCTATATAAACCCGCCTTCTTCTCCACCATTACTCGCATCCAGTGTCTGAGAGTGAAAAAACAAAGACATTGTTAGCGGAAGAGGCATTCCCTTCGTTGGAGTGCGATTCTGCTATTTTTTCTCTATTTTTCTTAGCTTCGAAGTAAACAAAAGTTTCAAGCTTTTTGTCATTTCGACGGCATAAACACCTAAGCGTAGCTCAGCCGGCTACCGGTGAGTTCCTTTGGGGTTCCGAGCAGTGAAACTGTGAAATTCTGTTTAGTTTACTGTGGGTTCTTTTTTTGAGTAATTATTTTTCCATCTTCAGTGATTTTGTTGCCGGTTTCGTGGTGATCATGAGATGAAACATGATTTAGATTTTGGAGTTTTATGATTTGATTTTTTAAAACTTGTTTTTCTTTGATTTTAAGATCTGTGCTTGCCGGTTCTGGTATTCTCTCTTGTCTCAACGAATAAAAGATGATGTTTTTTTAATCTCATTCTTTATAAGTTTGGGTGGGTTCAGAATTCCAATGCTTACTCAGAGGTTAGGTGAGAGACTGATAAGGACAACACCAGTGAAGCAATTGGGCTGGTTTCTTCCTTCAATGAAATCTCATGGCACTGGAAATGTTCCTTCTAATAGCCTAAACTTTCCAAGATATTTTAAACCCATAGGTTGAAATTTTAGATCCTCCTAAATGTTTGGTCCTTAATCTTGTTTTTATCTAGCATGATTCTTGATTAGTTTGATTGAAACTCTGTTTCCCAGCTAACGTGTTGTGAACATGTTCTTTTTTGTTTTTATGCATGTTATTAGAGTTGTCAATGATGTCGTTTATTGTGTTGTTCGACAGTTATCAGGTGCTCATCATCAACAATGACTGTCACACCAAGAATTTTCATCAACGATGGGAACCTTGTGGTTCATGGGAAGACCATCCTCACTGGAATGCCAGACAACATTGTTCTGACCCCAGGGTCCGGTGTCGGGCTTGTTGCTGGTGCTTTCATTGGTGCTACTGCTTCGGACAGCAAAAGCCTTCATGTCTTTCCTATTGGTGTTTTAGAGTAAGCATTTTCCACCCCTTTGATCTATGTACATGTTTAGAAGAAGGATCATTTGGGTCTATTTAAAATGTTTCCTAGTTAATATGGAAATAAATAAATAATTAAATTATATGAGTATGATATGAACTGGAATCTAGAGTTTCATAACTATTTTCAAGTACTGGTTTCAAATATATGCTCTGGCTTAAATATATTTAAGTTACTTTTAACATACATGTTTGCTGAATTAACTGTTGTTTTGCTGACATATACATATGGTACTTGAGGATTATAAAACCTGTAAGTTTTAAAATGCTTTTGGGGTGGACGAGTGATTGAGTACTCAAAATCTTTTATCAGGGGTCTCCGATTCGTGTGCTGTTTCCGATTCAAACTATGGTGGATGACTCAGAGAATGGGAACGTGTGGGAAAGATGTCCCTTTGGAGACTCAATTCATGTTGGTAGAGAGCAAGGAAGAAGATGATCCTAATGCTCCAACAATCTACACTGTTTTCCTCCCACTCCTTGAAGGCCAGTTCCGTGCTGTTCTTCAAGGCAATGACGAGAATGAGCTCGAGATATGCCTTGAGAGTGGTGAGTAACTTATGGCACTCGTGGCACTTTCTATACAAGTCCTATCTATCACGTATTCCATAAGGCGAACCTTTAGTTATCGGCCATAAGTGAAGCAAGCAAAGCATATGAAATCATCAATCATGGGGTAGATATGTCATCAGTGTGATCAACCAGGGTAGAGAAATCATGAATGGCCGTCATCCCAATAGATCAAGATAAATGCCATACATAGCATTTTTGCGAAGAGAATAGGATGAACAGATAGAGTTCCAAAGAACCGAAATGACTTGTTCTTTTTGGTGTGATTTGGTTTTGCAGGTGATAACACTGTTGAAACAAACCGAGGCCTTTACCTTGTCTACATGCATGCAGGGACCAATCCATTTGAAGTTATCAACCAGGCTGTAAAGTGAGTAGATTTGCTTCTTCATGCGATTCTTCTACATTCATTTATCATTGATATGCAATTGTTTTTTTCCCCTTTAAAGGAAAAAAAAAAAAAACAAGTTGTCCGTGTTCTCTCTCTGGAAATTGGATAACTTACCATCATATAAGATTTTTGTTCAATTTCCTGAATATAGTGTGTTTCTTATTGTTTATTAATGATTTCTTTCATGAACCAACTAGGGCTATGGAGAAACACATGCAAACTTTCCATCATCGAGAGAAGAAGAAGGTATAATTACTTGCATTGATGTTTTCATCCCATGCCATTTATAGAATTTTTATTATACTTCTAAATTGGTAATATTGTTGTGACAAAGCTAAGATTGTCTTTTTGAATCATTTCTAATATTGTTGTGTTGGTTGTGAACAGTTGCCTTCCTTTCTTGATTGGTTTGGCTGGTGCACATGGGATGCTTTCTATACCGATGTCACTGCAGAGGGTGTTACAGAAGGCCTTAAAAGGTAGTAGAAAATTATAGCAATTTGGGCAATTGATATGTTGCAGATGGATAGAAACTGCTGTGATGGTAATAAGATGGTCATCACTGAATTTTTTGTCTTTTAATTGCAGTCTATCAAAGGGAGGGGCTCCACCTCGATTTTTGATCATAGATGATGGTTGGCAGCAGATTGAAAGTAAGCCCAAGGAGAGTGATTACCTTGTACAAGAAGGGGCACAGTAAGATCTCATTCTCATACACATACATACATATCCATGGACTGAAACTAACTCTGTTGATGGCATGTTTCGTCTCCTTTTTCCATCACATTTTAAGCTCTTCCGCCTTCAGTCGACTATTTCTATTTTGGATGAAGGTCTTCCACATTTAGCAATTTATTACTGAAGCTGGATATTGATATGATGCTCAATTGCTTGTTGCAGGTTTGCGAGCAGGTTGACTGGTATTAAAGAGAATGCGAAGTTCCAAAAGAATGACCAAAACAATGAACAGGTCTCTGGCCTAAAACATGTTGTAGATGAAGCCAAGCAGCATCATAACGTTAAGTAAGTGATCCAAATTATTCAGGGTCTTGGTGTTTATCAGTTGATTGTGGTGCATTCTACTATAAATACTCTTATGAAAGCAAAAGGACCTTTATACATGCTATGCAGATGTCTTCCTCCCAACAAGATTCCTTTTTATAAGAAGAAATTAATTAGCTCTTTCAGTTATAGTAACTCACTGATTTTTTGATGTCCTACTTTTAGCCAACTTTAGATGTCTTATTACAAGCAACAGCTCTAAGTTTGTTGTTGTTTAATCCGGAGCTGCGTTGACTAGTGGATTGAATGTCGGTTTAAGAATCCACACTGCAGCACTCTTGGCTAGAAGAAAATATACAAATTAGTCTTGCATGAAAATGTGGAGCCCTGCCACTTGGTCATTCATCCTATATTGGTCTTGAATCAAAATAACATGTGTTGGCTACTAGCAGTATATTTCTCTCGCAATAACATTTTGTCTTACTCTGGGCTTAGGAATGTCTATGTGTGGCATGCTTTGGCTGGCTATTGGGGTGGGATCAAACCAGCTGCTTCTGGTATGGAACATTATGATACAGCATTGGCATATCCTGTTCAGTCCCCTAGTGTGATGGGCAACCAGCCAGACATAGTTATAGACAGCCTTGCTGTTCATGGCCTGGGTTTGGTGCATCCAAAGAAGGTTTTCAACTTCTACAACGAGCTTCATTCCTATCTGTCTTCATGCGGAGTTGATGGAGTGAAGGTTGATGTGCAAAACATCATCGAGACCCTTGGTGCTGGACACGGTGGCAGAGTATCTCTTACCCGCAGTTATGTACAGGCCCTTGAAGCCTCAATCGCACGAAACTTCCACGACAATGGATGCATAGCTTGCATGTGTCATAATACCGATGGAATCTACAGCACCAAGCAGACCGCTGTCGTTAGAGCTTCTGATGACTTTTATCCTCACGACCCTGCTTCACACACTATCCACATTTCATCAGTGGCTTACAACACACTTTTTCTCGGAGAATTTATGCAACCTGATTGGGATATGTTCCATGTAAGTCAAAATAAGTGAAGTTTTTCTTCCAAGGTTAATTGAAGCTATTGTTGTATTACTAATGAAAAATCTCTGGTTTGCAGAGCTTACACCCAGCTGCAGATTATCATGCTGCTGCTCGTGCTATCGGTGGATGTGCTATTTATGTCAGGTATGTTAGTGGCTTCTATTATTTACTAATCTTAATGACACGATAACATCTTTCTAATGTGTATTGTGGTGGTGTTCTATGCAGCGATAAGCCTGGAAACCACAACTTTAAGCTCTTGAAGAAATTAGTCCTTCCAGATGGTTCGGTTCTCCGTGCCCAACTACCAGGCAGACCTACTGTTGACTGTCTGTTTGCTGATCCGGCTAGAGACGGAATCAGGTCTGTAACATACTTTCTCATTGCTTATTGCACGTATTCGTGAGTACTTTATTGTGTAGTTTTACCAACAGATAATTCTACGTTTCAGCTTGCTCAAGATATGGAATGTAAACAAGTGTTCCGGTGTGGTTGGTGTTTTCAACTGCCAAGGTGCTGGTTGGTGCAAGATCTCCAAGAAAACCCGCATTCACGATGAATCACCTGGTACACTTACGGGTTCTGTTTGTGCCAACGATGTTGATTCGATCACTCAGGTTGCTGGTGCAGACTGGAACGGGGAGACTGTGGTTTATGCTCATAGATCAGGTACTTCTTTCTGCCTAGTTGCCCCGGGGGCAGCTCTCTTGCACTGTAGATTTATTTCAAGCGTTGCACTTACAACGTATAATGTTAAAAAACGCCTTTCGATTTTCAGGAGAGGTGGTAAGGTTACCTAAAGGTGCTTCAGTACCGGTAACACTCGAGGTTCTCGAGTATGAACTATTCCATTTCTGTCCGGTCAAGGTTACTAGCTTCTTCCCATCCTATCAGGCATCTTTCTGTAATACGACTATGATGGCTTATTGAATTCATCTCCCTATGTTGCAGGATATTACCAACAACATCTCATTTGCACCAATTGGCCTGCTCGACATGTTCAACAGCAGCGGCGCCGTGGAGCGGTACGAAGTACAAATGACATCCGATGAGACATCCCAGTTCTTTGATGGTGAGGTTTCCTCAGAGTTGACATCTTCTCTCTGCGGCTACCGGAGTCCAACCGCAACGATCAGCCTCAAAGTCAGGGGCTGTGGGAGGTTCGGTGTTTACTCATCTCATCGTCCGTTGAAGTGCATTGTGGACAATGTTGAGACTCCCTTCGACTACGACTCCACCACCGGATTGGTGACACTGACTCTTCCGGTTCCGTCGGAGGAGATGTACAGATGGCTCGTAGAGATTCAAGTCTAATTTAGTTTCAGGTGATTAGCAATAGCATCATATTTCACGACTGTCCAGTCTAGCCGTGATATGTAATTCGTGTCCTGTGCTGTGTTTGTATCCGCATTTTCTTAAATAAAATCACATTCAAATATAACGAATACATTATATCAAAAATCTGAACATCAATTACTGAAGCTTTTAATAAAACTTACTTTGATAATATTACAGTGTGCATTCTCAACATTTAATAGAAAAAATTAGATATCTGATTATTCGGATAACTGTAACATAATTATTTTAAATTTAACAGTTTTAGCAATAAAAATTTAGATTTTTGAATATAATAATTAATAAATCTTTAATTATAATAAGATTTGTATTTATAAAAATTTTAATTTTATAAAAATATCGAATATAATAACAATTATATCTATAAAAATGAATTTTTGTTAATCATATATTTGATAAATTCATTTTCCTTTCTAAGGGAACTAAGAGATTGAATCTAACCCAGATAAAAAAAATTGGCTGATAAATAATTCATTTCATAGTCTTCGACCCCTCAATTACCACAAACGCCCTTTGTCAATATAACGAAATGTGTCTATTTATCTATATATCTTTTGACTTGAAATAAAAATAGATTAAAAAAACGAATCTTAAATTGTTTAAGGTTAGACCAATAGAATATCATATCATCTTTTTATCTTTCATCAGAATTATTTTTTTATTACATAAATCGAATATAAAATAAGTATTTTTATTCTATCTAAATTTTTAAATATTCAATCTAAATTATTAAAAATAATAGATCAAATATCTAAATTTTATATCGAATAAAGGATTAAAAAATCAATCTGATAAAAATTTACACATTCCTAATTACAACTTTAATATCATCATATTAATTAAATCATTCCATCACTCTATTATCGATTTGAGTTTTAAATATTAATTTAAATTTGATATTAACCATATTTAAATATATAGGAAGTAAATTTTAAACATAAATGACTCAGAAATTAGTAAAAAGAATAAAAATAAAAATTCATGGAGGCAAAAGAGAAAGAGAAAAAGCAATCCGAACGTGGCGCAGTTGCCATGTTTAGCGGATCTTTTGTATAACGAATAACGACTACTTCCTCTGCCCCAAACCCTCTAATATCATTTCCCAGTTCCTTCCAAAACCAAACCAACAAAAATAAATTATAGTACAAACTCTTTTCTTCCATCTCCATTCCTTTTCGTAATTCATCCATTCTTATCGTTTGATTTGCCAGCTCTTTCCCCTACAGATATCTTTGTAAAGGTACCTTTATCGTCGTCGTCTTCCATGATCATAATCTGATTTTGGTTTTGGTTTTGGTTTTATATCTCTGCTATGATCAATGCAAGTGCTAATTTCCTTTTGGGGGTTATCAATCATCTGGATTTCCATCTTTTTCATGTTTCTTTTGATGTTTGTTGTTCTGGGTATGCTTGATATTGTCTCAGTTTTAATGGGTTTTGTTTTTTTGTGTTTATCTGCATGTGTATGATGTTGATATCAAATTCAAATCATAATGTTTCTCTGTTTTCTGCTTGTTAAATATTTCGTTTTTAAACTGTCTATTATTAAGTGTGGAATGTTTTTAATATCATCATCTACGGATATGATTTAATTTGTTTGTTGTAGCTTGTAACCACTGAGCAGGGAGCATTAGAGATTAAAAAAGACATTAGCTTTGATTCATGTTTTGAGTGATTGTTTGGATCATCCAATTCGATTGTTTTTTGCATTTTGATCCAGTGATTGATAGACCAGGATAGCATGTAAATGTTGCTGACATTGGCTTATTGCTGAAGACTGCAAAAAGACATGCTGTTATACAAAACAAAACTAATTTTAGCTTTTTCCATGAATTAAACTATTATTATTATTTTGTAATGAAATTTAATTTTCCCTTGCATCATTTGACGCCTGTATTTTCTCCAGTAAGTTTTTTGCAACTTACAGACAGAAAAAGGTTGGGTTTTTAAGCTCAGTGATACAGAAGAATTCATAGAAATGTCTGCTGCTGCAAAAGTTCTGGACCCTGCATTTCAGGGAGCTGGTCAGAAATCGTATCCTTAAAACAAAGGATTTACATTTATGTCTTTAATTCTTTTATACGAGTATATGAGCATTTTTTTGGGTCTTTTAACCATAAGAGAGCTGAAATCAATCCCTAAGCTTTTTCAATTACCAAATGAAAGAGGGGTGGGGTGGGGGTGGAGAAAGAGATAATGGGATATTCTCTTTTCTTCTTGTTGAGGTCTGTGCTTATGTTCCGCATATGTCCTGAAGTTTTGTTTTGCGTAAAGTCTGTTGCACTTGACATCTTGTAGTGGTCTTGAAATCTGGTGTATTGAGAATTTTCAGCCGGTTCCATTGCCAAAGTCCGACTATGGAAAATTCTACATGGGAGATTCCTACGTTGTCTTACATGTATAGAATCTACTTGTCTCTCCTTTACCATCCACGTACAAACATTGCTAGTGGACAACTGTCTTAGTTGTTTTTATATGTATTTTTGTAGACGACACATAACAAGGGTGGTTCCTATCTGTATGACATACACTTCTGGATTGGGAAAGATACCACTCAGGTGTGCTTTTGCTGCATCTACTTAGCTTATGTTGTTAAGGATTTAAATGTTCCTTCAAATGAAGTAAAACAACATTTCGAGATAATGTTTCTGTATGCAGGATGAAGCTGGAACAGCTGCTATCAAAACTGTTGAGCTAGATGCAGGGCTAGGAGGCCGTGCTGTGCAGCACAGGGAACTTCAAGGCCATGAATCTGACAGATTTTTGTCATATTTTAAGCCTTGCATTGTACCATTGGAGGGTGGTGTTGCTTCTGGATTCAAAAAACCAGAAGAAGAAGTGTTTGAAACACGGTTGTATGTCTGCAGAGGAAAACGAGTCGTCAAGTTGAAGCAGGTATCTGAGGATCTTTACATAAGTTTGATTACTATGGGTATAGAGAAGAAAAAGTTCCGTGAACTAGTTATAAATTATTCGATGAGGCTTTTGTGGATGAGAGAAATACCATTTTGGATTATTCTCTTGCAGGTTCCTTTTGCTCGGTCTTCACTGAATCATGATGATGTATTTATCCTGGACAGTGAGAAAAAGATTTATCAGTTCAATGGTGCAAACTCTAATATTCAGGAAAGGGCAAAGGCATTAGAAGTTATCCAGTTTCTAAAGGATACGTATCATAATGGAGTGTGCGGTGTTGCAATTGTTGGTACGGATGATGCATTTACAGTATTGATTGATGATCATGTTTTTCCAGCTTTTCTACTTCCTCAGCAAGTATTAATTGGATTTAGTGCAAGGTTTACTTATCTTACTTAATCTAAAGCTGCCACCTTTATAATTGTAATCACCCTGACAGATGATGGGAAATTGGATACCGAGTCCGACTCCGGTGAGTTCTGGGTCCTGTTCGGTGGTTTTGCTCCAATAGGCAAGAAGGTTAGCACTGAAGATGATGTTATTCCCGAGGCTACTCCGGCTAAACTTTATAGGTAATTGTATATTCTAAAACTTCGACACTCTTACTATGTTATCCTATTTGTATGTTGGTAATGACACTTTAGTTTTGTCGTGATTGTAACCAGATTACTATAGGCTTGTAGATTCAACTTCTTGCCCTATGGAAATCATCATATAAATTAAGCAAATATGCTTAGAAACTGTTTTGAGGTCTCAAAGACTGGACCAACACTCGTTTGAGAATGTCCTTATGGTCACTATTATTATGGTTAATACAAATTAACTGAACTTTCTTAGATTAGATACTTGTTTTCTTGTAGACCACATCTTTAGGAAAAATTTAAGTGAGTAGACACTCATGACTGAAATCCTTTTGAGTTAGCATCAGTTTATGTTACTATTGTTTTTAAAGGTGTATGTTTTTGTTAACTAATAATTTGGAATCACTGGTTCCTGTAGCATAACTGATGGTAAGGCGACTCCCATAGATGGCGAACTAAAGAAAAGCCTCTTGGAAAACAACAAATGCTATCTACTAGACTGTGGTTCTGAGATTTTTGTTTGGGTTGGACGGGTGACACAAGTAGAGGAGAGAAAAGCTGCCAATCAAGCCGCTGAGGTAGAGTTAGAGGAATGGTAGTGGTTTCTTTATGTATGTCAAGAATATGAATTCTAATCCCATACCTTTTTATCTCCAGGGCTTTGTTGCTAGCAACAACAGACCAAAAGCAACACGCCTAACCCGTCTCATCCAAGGGTATGAAACCAATTCATTCAAGTCCCACTTTGACTCTTGGCCGGCTCTATCTACAGGTCCTGGTGCTGATGATGGAAAAGGAAAAGTAGCTGGTATGGATCACTTAAGAATATACAATTGACACCATTATATTTTGCGGTTTACGTTATTTGATTACCACTTTTTTACTGCCAGCTTTGCTGAAGCAACAAAAGGTTGCTGTCAAGGGGGTGGTGACCAAAACAGCTGCTCCTGTACAAGAAGAAGTTACATTGCTTGAAAGCGGTGGAAAGATAGAGGTCATATTAAAAGTTTTAGTTAGTTATTGATATTTCACATAAAGACAAAAAAGTATTTATAAGACTATGGTGTTGCTTTTTTTCAGGTATGGTGCATCAATGACAGTGCCAAGACTCCACTGGAAAAAGAGGATATTGGTAAATTCTATAGTGGAGACTGCTACATTGTGCTTTATACATACCACTCAGGTGAGAGGAAAGAAGATTTTTTTCTATGCTGGTGGATTGGAAAGGATAGCGTTGAGGTAATTTTCATTGCTCATAGTTGGGTATCAAATAATTTAATAATACGCCCTTTCGGTCATTCGTCTTCAAGCTTTTGCTAATGATAGATAGCTTCCTTCAATATAGCAATGTGAAACGGTGGGTTTGATGTTAAATAATGTGGAGCAGAGTCGTGCCAAGATGAGCTCATTGTCATTACTGTAAGAACGATAGATATGGCACCAATAGGAGTGCCTTCCGCTGATATGAAAATTTCAAGTTGCCTTTTAAATTTCGTGCACATCAACTTGGACTGCCATTATTGATTTTTAGTGTCTGCAATAAGTTGCACTTTCATTGTTAATGTTGATTTTCAAGAATTGCTTTCTAGCTAATTTAGTGGTGAAAATATCTACTTCATTCAACTTGTTCTCTGCATTGAATATAATCCCCTCTTTTCATTATTTTTGCATTCATAGAAGAAAGTGGTGCTTAAGTAATTGCATGTTAACTTGATGCGCTTCGTTCACCTGACAGTCACCACTACTTAAAATTTCATTTTCTAAAATTATATATGTTTCTTAATTCAGGAGGACCAAAAGAAGGCCGCTGACTTGGCTAATTCAATGTTTAACTCACTTAAGGGGAAGCCCGTTCTGGTACCATATTACCTTTTGACTGAGTACTGTTAATGTAATGCTTGTTGTTTCTAATAGATGCTTCTTGTAGGGTCGTATATTTGAAGGTAAAGAGACACCCCAATTCATTGCACTTTTTCAACCTATGGTGGTCCTCAAGGTATTCTATTTGACCTCAA
This sequence comes from Abelmoschus esculentus, assembly GCA_035048815.1. NCBI lineage: Eukaryota > Viridiplantae > Streptophyta > Magnoliopsida > Malvales > Malvaceae > Abelmoschus > Abelmoschus esculentus. Next base: position 12,214,431 of record JAUCBN010000041.1, read on the forward strand.
ACTCTTAGAATCTCATCATCAATGTTCCATTTGCATGGGGGCTTTTTGTCTTGAAATTGAAGATGTCAATTGTTTTGTATGACTGATTCCCATTTAGGGTGGCCTAAGCGCTGGTTACAAAAAGAGTATTCAAGACCGAGGCTCGACCGATGAAACGTACACCGCAGATTCCGTTGCTCTGTTTCAGATAGTAGGAACTTTGGCGCACGATACTAAAGCACTGCAAGTTAATGCGGTAAGCATGAGTAGGTTATTTTGTCAATTTTTTCCTTTTAAATATTGGTTGGTTTGATTCTCCAATGGATGGAAATGCATTTTTCCTAAAAACTTACTTGTAAACAAGTAGTTTAGTTTTGTATTCCATCCAAGTATTTTTAGACCCTAACATTTCTTGTTGTCACTGTTGACCGTACAATCTTATTTGATGCAAAACCTTTTCCAATTGAAACTTTTCATAACCTCTCCATTATTTTAGATTTTTACTTATACTGAGGTACAAGCTACTTTTATCGGACATCAAACGTGTTGTGATGGCTGTAATCCCGCAGTTTTTTGTTATGATGTGTGCTGTATGATTACCTATTCCTTTCGTAATCTAACATGTATACTGCTGGATGTCTGTATTCTGGGATTTGTAACCATTGTTTAGGTGGCAAAATCGTTGAACACCAATGAGTGTTTCCTCCTTCAAACTGGACCTTCAACAATTTTCACTTGGTATGGAACTCAGAGTTCTAAGGAACAGCAGGAATTGGCTGCGAAAATTGCTGATTCTTTGAAGGTATACTCTACAGAAAGTTATTTACTTTTGGTTTTTTTTGTGACACAAGATTAAAGAACACATGTTTATTTAGAAGCCTGGCAATAACTTGATATGGTTACAGTTTAAAATCTGAGTTCCAACAATTTAAATTGACCAATTAATCGATAATACAGATGAATGTCACAACAGGCATATCTGCATAGGTATGTTGTATCGATCATGGTGTGCTTTAATTCTTATCTGATGATTATAGTTCATTCGAGTTCATCGTTGCAGTTACGTTTTGCATTAGAACACAATTCTTCAGCTGATTATACATGTTTTCTTCTTTTCAAGATTTAGTTATTTAGATATTTGCATTTTTACCTTTAAACACTCTCTGAAGACATAATGGGAAAATATAGTGGGAAAATGGTAACACTGTTTAGTCCTTTGAAAATTCCCTCCCCTCGTGTCAATCTATCATCTAATAATCTTTTGCATTCAGCCGGGAGTTACTCGGAAACATTGTAAAGAAGGAGCAGAGGTCTCTACCTTCTGGTCTGCACTTGGTGGGAAAGATAGTTATTCCTCTGACAAAAAAGAACCTGATGAGACTATCAGGGATCCCCACTTGTTCAGTATCAATCTTAATAAAGGTTTATTTCTTGACCAAAAATGTGATTTGCTTTGTCCTCGGTTATTAATGAAGCTTATCACCATTCTAACTGTTTTTCATGGCGTTATATTTTTCGACACCGATGCCTCAGGGAAGCTTGAGGTGAGTTTTTCCTTCTGTAATAGAAAACTTGTTCTTAACATATCCAATGTCCTTTATATGTAAGTTTACATTCAATTGTGCAGGTTGAGGAAGTTTACAATTTCTCTCAAGATGATCTCTTGACTGAAGATATTCTGGTACTCGACACACGTGCTGAAGTGTTTGTTTGGGTCGGTCAGTGTACAGACACCAAAGAAAAACAACGTGCATTCGAAATTGGCCAGGTAGTACATGAACTACGAGTTCTTCGTCGTCTTATCCTATTCATATGCTTGTTATTCATTTTAGAAAATTCCTTGCAGAAATACATAAACAGGGCAGTGTCTCTAGAGGGTTTGTCTCCAAAGGTTGCACTTTTCAAAGTCAATGAAGGAAATGAGCCCTGCTTCTTCACTGTATTCTTTTCATGGGATTCTCATCGAGCTATTGTATGTTTCCTTGACTGGATTTTTCTACTTTATCCTTGTCACTTCGGTTAATGCTAGACTGCTTCCGCTTTCATCGGCAACAAATTGAAGTTAACTCTAAGTTTATCTACATAAAATGAGATGAAAATAGATAAAAATACCTGTAACCTCAGTTTCAAGGATTTCTTGTCTGCACCAAAAAGGGTCAAAAGTAGGATAGTTATGTTATATGGTTCAAAGAATTGATTAGCATAGTGCACTTGTTTTAGGAAAGTACCATTTAACCCTTCCACAGATTGAACTTTAAGGATCATCCCATTGAAAGCATACTGTATATTGGATAACACAACCATTACCATGTGTACTGCATGCACTGCATCTGTTTGATATTTATGATTAGATGTTATCTTTGGAACACAGGTGCTCGGAAACTCATTCCAGAAGAAGGTGGCATTGCTCTTTGGAGGTGGCCAGGCTAGCCAGACAGAGGTAATTATTTTTCGGTATATTAAGTTTCGGTTTATCAAGGGCTTTCATTTCGGGAAAGTATTTCTGTTTCCCCCCATCTTTTCAGTTAATTTCAGCTTGATAATGCATATGTTTTCCCCTTTGTTCGAAGATTAGTTAAGCTTTGTTTTCATCCCTCGTATATGTTTTAGCTTTCGTGTTGTTGTTTTCATATTCAATGAATCATGGCTCAAGTGTTGTGTATTTTGAGGATTCAAAGGGTTCATTTAGATTGCTTATTAGCGCAGGATAAATCCGATGGAGGTCAAGGACCTAGGCAAAGAGCTGAAGCTTTAGCTGCCTTAACATCTGCATTTAATCCATCATCAGACACCAAAACCTCCGCCCCAAAGCCCGCCGGCTCTGGTCAGGGACAACGAGCAGCTGCTGTAGCTGCTCTCTCTGGGGTGCTTACTGCAGAAAAGAAGAAATCACCCGAGGGATCCCCTAGAAAATCCGCTAGCAGCCCTCCTAGTATGTACCCTCATACACTTTGCATTATGTTACATTATTCTGCAAGTAAAATAGACATACTGTTTATAAGTATAATACTCAAAACTGTACCTGGTATTCTATAGCTGGGGCAAAGAGCGAACTGGATCCTCAAGAGACAGGTGAAAACAATGGGGATGATTCGGAACAAAACCCCGAGACGGGTAGCGATATTGGTGAAAACTGTACATACAGTTACGACCAACTGAAGTCCAAGTCCGAAAATCCTGCAACTGGAATCGACCTCAAGCGTAGAGAGGTTAGCCCCACCATCGATGTTTCGAAGCTCACTCTTATCCTTTCTCGAATTATACCAATGTTCTTACCCTTTATCTTTGATCTGCCAGGCTTATTTGTCCGTCGAGGAGTTCGAGACCGTATTCGGGATGACGAAAGAAGCATTCTACAAGATGCCAAGGTGGAAGCAAGACTCTAAGAAGAAAGAAGTTGATCTGTTCTAGAGCTGCAGGCACTTAAAACAAGTAATTTAAGTGCTTCCATTGCATTCTTGCTATCAATTTGATCTTCAATCAGCCCCAAAAAAACTATCTTTCCGTTTATATGAAGCCTGGATTACCATTTTGGTCTGTTTTTTTCTTTCTTTCTTTCCAATTAACGTACGTACATGTAATTAGTGCTCGGATTTATTCCGGTGTTGCATCAGGGTCGTTCAAATTAAAATTTTAGGCCCTTAAAATATTTATTAAATAAATTATTTTAAAATTATGTTAAAATAAAATAAATTATTTTTAAATTATTTTTATTACTATTGATAAATCATCTAAAAATATATCAATATTCAAATAATGTAAACTGTAATCTCCTTAAATATATGAGTTCTTGTATTTTTAGAGTATCAAATCAAAATAATAAATAAAAAATTTAAATCAAAATGTAAGCATATAACATAAGAAAGAAAGAAAATAGAATAAAAATAGAGATGTAAAAGTAAAAATATTGTAAAGATTATTTATAGGTGTATTTGAAAATTTTAGTCTCATTAAAAATAAAAAATATTAAATTATTATTAAAATTTTAATGATAACTTAAAAACCTAAAACCTATTAATTCTTAGATTAATGAAATAAAAAATAATTTAATAAAATTTTAAATCATTATATATTTATTAGTGGGCCCACAAATTAAAACTTAAAAAATTTCAAACGGCTATTTCACCATTCTAAACTATGGTATTACATTTTATTATATTTTTTAATTTATTTTTTACTATTTTTAATAATATATTTTTATTTTATTTAAAAGTACGGCTCAAGCAATAATAGGGCCCTAAGCCGATATCCTTATTGTCCAAACCCAGATACGGGCTTGTGTTGCATGGATTACCATGATCATACATGTAATGTTTTACAGGTCAATAACATTCTTTGGTTCGTTAGCAATATATCTCATCTCATCTTTTCGTTTGTAATAGTATTAAATGGGGTGTTGACTCTAAACTTTTAAAAATTTATATATTTATTTTTAATTTTTTTATTTTTATAAATTAATTTTTAAAATTTTATAACATTTAAGATTTGTGTCTATTCTAAGATTTTAAAAATTCATATATATCCATCCTCAAATAAATTTCTGGATCCGTCACTACTATCACCCTATATTAAGATTTTAACATTAATAATCAAAATAAATCAATTTAATTAATTTAATTATATAATTAACGAATTTAATAATTGGATGACCAAAATAAATATGCTTATATAACTTGGTGGCCACTAAAATAATTTATTTATTTATTTAAAAAAAATCAAATCATTTAGTCCTATGATAAATATAACGAAGTTAGGAGGTAACAACCTTTGGATCTTTGAAAGGGCGGAGAAGAATAAAAATATTTATAAAAAATACTTATGGTCTTCAAATTTTGTGGGTCCTTTAAAAAGTCCGGATGATTGTTTCGACCCGTTTCATACCCGATTCACTCAGCCGTCTTTATTTACATTTGGACCGACACAAGAAAATTCCTCAAGCCTAACAGAGAAAAGCCTTTTACGATAATATCACTACTTTTCAAAGTTGTAGGGGAGGGGCGGCCGGACACTGTACTCTTTGGATTAATTACTTTTTGACCCCTCAAATATTTTAAAATTTTATTTGAACTTTAAAATTATTTTTTAATCTTTTGGATTTTTTATAAATTAAACAGAGAAGTTGCAGAAAGGGGAAAACGAGGTGATGAGCTGAGTTGGTTATTTTTCAAATGTAGACCAAAGTATAAGTGATTTGGGTCACTTCCATTCTCATGGTATAATAGTGTTTTAGGTCCTATTAATTTAAATAATAATTAAATAAGGTTTTTATCCCTTCTACTCTTTGAATTTTAAAATTTAATAGACTCTTGTCTCTTCTAATTTTTGGAATACATAGTGTCGTTCAATAGATTAGCGTCGTTCAAACAGATCCATCCGAAACTGACCAACTAAATTCAGTTACAGAAGTTATTGGCTTCAATACCCTTAACGTTAGGGGTGAGCAAAACTCGACTCGAAAAAAACGAATAACTCGACTCGAGGTAAAAATACTCGATTTATTTTGATTCGACTCGAAATTTCATATACTTGACTCGACTCGAAAAAAATTCAAATAAAGTTTGAGTTGTAAAATGAAAACTCGAATAACTCGAAATTTTTAATAATTAAAGGAATAATTTTTAAGTTTAAGACGAATCTCTCAAATTTTTATGATATAGATACATTGATACATAAAAATATAAATAAATATTGCTACATATGAAAAAATATACATGTATATCTTATATGATTAGAGAAAATCGTCTAAATTAGAATCAAATCATACTATAACATGATAAATAATTATAATTAAAATATTTATAGGAACTCGAAAACTCGACTCAATTCGACTCGACTCAAATTTCTTAAACTCGACTCGAACCGAAAAAATTTCAAATAAAGTTTGAGTTGTAAAATATGACTCGTCAACTCAAATAACTCGAAATTTTTTGACTCGGCTCGATCGAATACTCACCCCTACTTAACGTATCATCTTGCTCGAAAATAGTATTTCTATAGATAAAAATTATAAATTAATTAATATTAAATAGCTTAAAATAATATGATAGTGTCATATAGACAAATATATTGACTTTACATAAACGATACATCAGTCAAAAAATAATTTTATAAAAATATTTTTTTGATAATACGTTATTTTATTAAGTTATTTTAAGTTATTTATCATCAGTTGATTGACATTTTCATTTATGAAAGAATTATTTTAACTAAAAATAAGTATTTATAATTAAAATATTTAAAATTCTATAAATTAAAATAATTGTTTACTTAAACGTTAAAAATATTTTTAACATTATATAGCAAAAATATTAATAGAATTAGTTGGCAGGGACTAAGACTCTTTTTTATCCTTGTGATGGTCTGCTGCTGATTAGAAAAACTATAGTCATTCATAACACATTCTTTTTCATCTAACAAATCAAGTTTTAATAAACAATAATCAGCGAGTTAATATTCAGCTCGGAAACAAAAAAATTAATTCATTTTAAAATAACTTTAAATAAATACTCATTACTTATTTATATAAAAAATACAACAAAAAAACATTTGAAAATAATATTTATATTATTTAATTTTATATAAATTCAAATCTTAATATTTACATTATATATAATACTTCTTTATTTAATAAAAAAAATACATATACGACAAGCCAATAGGTTGATTGAGTTTATCATTGGTCATAAGAGAAGCGAATCCAAGGCTAGCTAGCAAGACCCATGTCCCTAAAATGATAAAACTAAGAACAAGTCCCTCTAAAATTATCGAATTATAAATTAGTACATAATAACATTATACTTTTCTTATTCTAGAACGATGATTTGGTCATTTTATAAAAATGTAAAATTATAGGTCAATAAGTGCTAATATAATGTTAATGAAAAAAAGATAATTTTTAATAATTGATAAAGAGACGAATAGAGATGTTGATTGGCTCGTGTAGATGTTTTCCCCACCAACAACTTGGGTTGGCTGGCTGCCTTGTCTTCTCTCTTTGTAAGTGCTTGTTTGACAGTGATATTTGGACGTTGGGTGACAATAATATTAATAGTTTTTATATAAAAAAAAACATGAGAATTCTTAATATTATAATTCCCCCCCCCAGAAAATAATGTTTTAGTTTTATGATTTTTTGTTTGATCGGAGTAAAGTATTCATTATTGATAGTAATAATTAATTTTTATGTTGTATGTATTCTCAATGAGAGATGAACGACTGATAATGATTTTTATTTTTATTGATACGAATTGAACTCCTAACTTCGTAATTAAAAGATGAATTAACCCGGGTATAAAAAAATATTATTTTCTCAAAATTTTAACCATGATTCAAATACATATAAATATATTTTTTTTTTATTTTTCATTATATTGCTAATATAAGAAAAATAATTAATTAAAGATATTCATTAATTGACCTAATAATTAAAAAGCTTTAAATATTATTGAATAATTTATTTTTTATTATTATAGTTTGCGTCATAAATTGTAACCTTCTCTCTCCTCATTGTTCTCCTCAAAGTTTTCATTATTTATTTAAGTTTGTTCCATTGCCCTTGCTTTAGCTTCAAAGAATTGATTGCTTAGCTTGTTGCAGTTGCTATGCTTTGTCGTTTTAGTTGTGATGCTGGACAAGTCGAGTTTCAAGGTGTGACGTGACGTGGACAAGGGAGGACAAAGTTTTGTGCATTTATGGATAAGAATTAAAATTAATATGATATTGAGTAGACATTATCAAGTGAATTCAGCTTACCACGATACTTATAGTCTAGATAATTAAGATAGTTTATTTTAAATAATTATTCACCTATTAATTATATATAAAAAATTTGATAATTATTCATTTTAAAAAATTAAGATAAATAATTTTAATTAATCGAGATCACAAATAATATGATAAATAAAATTTATCTAATAATTTTTCGTCATCGAAGAAAGGTTCACAATCATTTGACACCTTCACTAGCTCAGAGTTTTAGTTATTTTTAAAAAATAGATTTCATTTAATATCATAATATAATTCTTAATTTCTTATATGTCTAAGGTATCAATAGTTATGCCTAATTTATGAATTTTGTATGTCAAAATAATTAAATCATGGAATTTGACGAGGATCAAAACATATAAAGAGTGGTATTTATAGTAATTATTTGTATTTTTTTATTTGATAAAATTAAAGATGTAATTGAAAAATATATATAATGAAAGGTTATTATAGCAATTAAATTTAAATATATTAAAAAATAGACAAATATCTCGAAAGAAGAGGGACTATAATAAAAATATGAGATAGACCAGAACTAGGATGAAATTATAGGAAGGGTTTAAGTTGTTTATCTCTAAAATTAACAAGCACCTAAAAGATAAAACTATAAAAATAGAGGGCTAAGGTTTAATTTCACTATTTTCAAATTTAACGGATCCTAAAAAATTAATTAAACAAAAATGACGGAGCTTAATTTATTAACTTTAAAAATGATAGAATCTTAAAAAAATTAAACTAGATAGTTTTGAGAGAGACCAAACTTAATTTTAATAGTTTTAACTATTTTAGGGTTTAAAATATAATTAAATAATAAAGATTAGGTTTAATTATATCCTGTTAGCCTATATTTCGCTCTAAATCCAACCCCAACCCTATCGAGTCGGGTCGGGTTAGATTCCCGTACCCATCCTAGTCAGGATTGAAATTTTAAGATTCAATGAGTATAAAGGCTATAATCTACAAGAATAAAGTATTGGAGTAAATCCACAACTTATATATAATGCGAGGACTAGTCATAGGATTTGACCAAATGAAATAAAATTTTAGAATAAATTCCAAAGTGCTTTGGAATATCCTAACTTGACAACGACATTTCCGACGAAGAGACAACTGCCCGTATAGGTTTCACAGAAACTCCGTGCTGCAGCCGGTGAACATTGTTTTTCTTCATAACCGCTTAACCTGAACGTTTCGAGAAGGTCCCCACATGTTCTCACAATTTTCAAAGAAAATGGGGCCTAGTGCAAAGCCTCCCGTTCAATAAACATGTGACACGTATTCCTGGGGACCCCCGACACAATGTAAATTTTCTAAAAATTATTTTCTCAACAGAAACGTTTTTTTTAATAGCTCAAACAGAAACGTACAAAAGAGACTTCGGCTGCATTTTTTGTTATCAGACAAAAACTCACGAGAAAAATTGGAATTTCTCGTCGTTTCATTGCCTTTTACGTGCTTTAGTTTCGGATAAATGTTTAAAATTATCGGTGACTGGAATAAAAATATTGATTAATTTAAAAAAATGTATTGTATATATATATATATTTATCGATTTTGGATTTTTTTATTTTTGGACATTTTTTTGAATAATTTTAAAAATTCATGTTATATTTATTTTTAATGAATAGGTTTTTTAACGATTTTTGATATATATAAGATTTTGAATTTAATATTTAATTAAGCGATAGTAAATTATTTATTACTTGAATCGATCCAATTAATACTTTTGGTTTTAGTTTGAATTAGTTTATCTAATTATACTGTAAATAAAATTATATAATTTATTATTTACATTGATTAATTATAATTGTTATTATAACTTTATTTTTTTAAAATGGTTTGTAACTTAAAAGTTAGTACGCAGAAAACGTGTTATTAAAATAAATGGCAGATGTACTTATAGAGTAGTAGGTAGGCTCAAGTACACATAAAACCTTTTAAAAATTACTATTTACTTTTAAATTTTTATAAATTATTTTTAATTTATTTTAATATTTATAAAACATATATATCATAAAATTTTATTTGTGTTTATTCTTAAATATTTTTTTAAATCTGTTCCAAATTAAAATTCTAAACCCAATATACAAGTGAGCAGATATCGAAATTCTAAAATAACGTGACATTTTAAATATTTATAAAAATATTTTACGTATAAGGAAAGTTGAAAGCAAACATTCCCTTAGAAGCTGTAAACCGACAATGACTTCAAATAGACATCAAATAATAGTATCAGATGGTAAGAAAATTTACATGTCAATACATAATATAATACATAGAAAATACCCAACTTTAGATTATTGATAAATCAAAATTAACATAAAATTAGTCACGAATGGACAAATATAAACAAACAATAATAATTAAAATTTGAGTTAGTATTTGAGATTAAAAAAATAAAGTAAAAAAATTAAAAGTAAAAAAGTAAATTTAAAAATAAATTAATTTTAAGATAACTAATTATATAAAACAACTAAAATAAAAAAAAATCGCGAGTAAAGGGATAATTGTCCCTTTCGAACCCTTAATGCCTTTGTCTTTAATGACGATTATAATGTACACCGATTTAAGTTAGATTGGTATAAATTAAGGTTTAAGATTGAATGAGATCATGAATAATATGGTAAACTAGACTCATCTAACATTTTTTTCTAATGCTAGATTAATTTTTTTAGACTGTTATGGTATAGAAAATAAGTATTTAATTTGACTAGAACAACCTTTTAATTATTTTTTAAAAATATATCATTTATCATTTTTATTAAAACTTTAAAAAATTATGTTATTATTTTTCTTTTATTTGTACTAAAAACATGATATTTAAGTTGAAAAGATATTATCTACTAAAAGCCTATACATAATATTTAAATATAAACATGATTTTTCCTCTTAGGGTAAATATTACGGTTGGTCATTAAACTATTTTTATTTTGATCATTAAAAAAAATAATCATTTAAAGATGATAATTTAATTTAAAATTAGTAGATTTTAACTTGACTTAAGGGATATTTTTTTAATTAAAAAAATTAGGTTTGAGTTAAATTGGGTTATTGAAAAATTAAGTAGGGTCAGATCGGTACAGGGTAAAAATTCTTCATAAATCTCTCTATATTTTATATAGAATATAGAATATTTTTATTATTTTCTCAGGTCAGGTTTAATATTTTTAATATCGAGATTGGATTATAATTTTTATTATGTTAGTTCGGGTCAAAAAAATATATTAAGGTCGGGTCAAGATAAATATTTTAGTTTTAAAATCGGAGTGACCAAAAATTCAACCCGTTCTATTATCATCACTATAATCACGAACATTACGTTTTCTCTTTTTTGGTCTTTCACCGTTAAATGACTCACGACAAAAAGAGAGAATAATTTAATAATTAAAATAAAAAATTAATAAATCTACTACTAAAATTAAAAAATAACATTAGTAACTAAAATAAAAAATATAATATTAACAATGATTTTGTATGAAATAATAGTCGATAAAAATAAAAAATCAGGAATAATTAAGTGACCCATAGTGATGTTTACTCAAAATTTTAATTAAAGAGTCAATCAACAAGAAATTATTAGATAAATTTATGATATTAATTAATAAAAATTATCTATTTTATTTTAACCTTTCAAATAATTATTTATTTTTTGTTTATATAAAAAAATAAATTTCATCTTAAAAAATAAAATTAATAAATCATACTATAAATAACATAATAAATTAAAACTATTATTAATTTTCCCGATCAACAACTCCAAAATCCGACCAGATAATCTTGAATTATTTTCCCAATCCTACGTCATCCAACAACCCATTCAGTTTCAATTTCTCTCGCTCGCGCGTTGTTGACGAGAAGATCTATTGGAAACGAATTTATCGGGAACCTTTTTCAATGGCGCCAAAGTGGACAGTAGGACCCATGCGTGAAACCCGATGCCGGTTGATTTTTCCAATCCGGTTTATAAAAATATCAAATCCTAGTTTTTACCTTTAAGTATGAATTAATTGCATTACAGTCCACCAAAACTATCCTTAAACTTCTAAATCAGTTTCTAAAATTTAAAATATCTTAATTTCGTTCGTATAATACCAGTATTGTAAGAAAGTTAAGTCCTTTCATCAGCTTCCTAATCTTAAGCATTAAATGTTATTTTTATTAAACGTTTAAGGACTACTATAAAATATAGATCATGATTTGAGGACATTTAGTGAAATTAACCCATAAAAATAAAAAATAACTACTAATTAATAGTCATTGTTTGTTCCCTTCACAACTCCCCTTCAGATTTTCCTTTTTCTTATTTTTTACATTGCTTCCCTTTTCAATTTCCAAAATGTCGACAGTGGTCACCACTTAACGATAAAGAAGCCGTGCAGTTTAGCCACCTCCGCCTCCGCCACTTTCCACCGCCGCTACCTCCCTATCATTTCATCACTTTATCTTTTATAAGTTCGACTGTTTCAAGGGCTTTGATCTTGATTTTCTGTTCCTTTGATTAAAAAAGAAAGTTATAAGAATGGGGAGTTCCAAGCGACAACTGAAAGCTATGCTTCGAAAAAACTGGCTTCTTAAGATTCGTCACCCTTTTATCACGGCTGCTGAGGTTTTACTTCGTTTTTGTTTTTAATTTTCTGATTTCTTAGTCAATTTCTTCAGTTTCTTCTTATTTTCTTCTTTTATTGTCTTTGTTGCATTTTGTGGTTTGTTGCAGATTTTACTCCCTACGATCGTAATTTTATTGTTAATTGGTATAAGAACTCGCGTCGATACTCAAATTCATCCGGCTCAACCGTAAGTAAAGTTCTCTGTTCTTAATTTTTGTTGTTTTCCCCTGGAGTTTGTGAATTTTTATTTGTTGGAATAGATAATGAACTGATTGCTATTGAATTGGTTTAGATATGTGAGGAAAGATACGTTTGTGGAGGTAGGCAAAGGTATATCCCCTAATTTCCAACAAGTTTTGGAATTATTGTTGGCCAAAAAAGAGTACTTAGCCTTTGCACCTGATACTGAACAAACAAGACAGATGATTAACTTAATTTCCTTCAAATTCCCCTTGTTGCAGGTATCTTTTAATAGCCTATTTTTCATTCTTATTATTCTTTGTAATTTGTTTTTGACTTTGTTTTTAATTCATCTAGTTGTTAGGACTTAGGAATGTGGGTAACAGATTTAATAATCATTTTTTTATTCTTCCTTGTTGCCAATTTATAATTTAGCTGTTGCATGTGTGCTACAATCCTTGTTTTTCTGGATTTCTACATTTTCTGTGACTAGCAACTCCTTATAGCAGTTATTTTTATCACTTATTCTCCAGTAACTTGGTTTGCTGGCTGCAGCTTGTTTCTAAAATATACAAAGATGAGCTCGAGCTGGAGACATATATACAGTCAGATCTGTATGGCGCTTGTGATTTCTCGTAAGTAACACTCTTTTTAACGTGGTTTTGATGCGAGAGCATTTTGCTGATAGATGTTATGTGCCTCACTGTTAACACGAGCACTCTTAAAATAATTGAATCGGGAACATGCTATTTGGTTATTTCTACTGCGGGGGATCACTTCTCCAAGAAGTTTGAAGGACTTTCAAATCAATAATTAATGAATCTATAATGATAGTCAAAATTAATTTGCATTTAGGTAAAAATCAGAACTTAAATGGTTTACATATGTTATCATTCATATCTCGAGCATTACAGAAATCCTACTTATGCGGTGACCCATTTCTTTTTATAATAATTCTTCTAAATTGTTGGGGTTAAATATCATTTTTAACTGCATTGTAATTTGTAAAAAAAGATCATGTAGAAAAACCTTTATAGTTACTCATTCTATATCATACGTGTATGAGATGTTTTTAGTGTTCTGTTGTAGTTGATCTTTTCTTCTATTCCTCCATATTTTCTTACAGTTTATGCTGTTAATAATCCAAAATATCTTTTTCTCATGTAAAAAATGTTTAATTTTATGGGATTGCTTAGAATGGTAGGTGATTGCACTATTTAACTTAATTTGAGTTTATCTTGGTCTAGGAATTGCTCAAATCCCAAAATTAAAGGAGCAGTGGTATTTCATCATCAAGGTCCCCAGTTGTTTGATTATAGCATTCGCCTCAATCACACATGGGCATTCTCTGGATTTCCTGATGCTAAAAGTATCATGGACACTAATGGCCCTTACCTCAATGACTTGGAATTGGGTGTTAAAACCTTGTCAACAATGCAGTACAGCTTCAGTGGATTTTTTACTGTATGAACCAACATCTCCTTCCAGACAATGTTTCTAATTTCACATTTGTTTCTTTTGGTTCATGTTTTTTTTTTGTATTCTATTCATCGGTTTATGCTTATTATCTTTAGTGTTGATACATAATGAATTGTGAGCTCCCCCCCCCCCCCCAAAAAAAAAAAAAAAATCATCTGAGTTCTCTGATTTTGTTTCATCTATTCATTTTTTTTTCAATATCCTTAGAGTTTACAGTTTTTGTATTCTATTATCAATCACACGGGCTTTTTTTGGTATTCTATTCATCGGTTATCATTTCATATTTGGTGAAGTATGCCTTGCTATGGTTGTTGATACTTTTGTGCTTTCTACAGCTTCAGCAGGTGTTAGATTCATTCATCATATTTGCAGCTCAGCAAACAAAAACTGGCATCGCTAGTCAAAATATAGAATTAACACCATTGCGCTCAACCAATGTAACATCATCCCTAGGGTTACCATGGACACAGTTTAGCCCTTCAAATATAAGAATAGCTCCCTTCCCAACTCGAGAATACACAGATGATGAGTTCCAATCCATCATTAAGAGCGTTTTGGGCCTGTTGTATGTGCCTCTTGATATTAATGTCGCTGTGTTCATCTTTATTAATTTTACATTTAAAAAGCTTGTTTTCGTTGGCTAACTTGATATATTGTTTATTGTTGCCCTTCCTTTGGGATGAACAGGTATTTATTGGGATTTCTCTATCCAATCTCTCGCCTGATCAGCCATACTGTGTTTGAGAAGGTTGTTAATGGCTATCACAGTGATAATTTTCACTTATCTATACTTTTATGCATAATTTTAATTTTGCTTCTATTTGTCTTCAGTTTGTGACATTTTGATATAGAAGATATTTCTTTTTATTTTCTTAATATCTAAAATCATTTCCTTTTCCAACATTTCAGGAGCAGAAGATAAGAGAAGGTCTTTTTATGATGGGATTGAAAGATGGGATTTTCCATCTCTCTTGGTTCATTACGTATGCTTTTCAGGTTAGCTTTTGGCTGTGAACTTTTAGTGATTAATCTTGCTTTTCCCGTTCTTTGTATTTCGGACAGAGTGTGAGGCCTTTTCCTCTTTTATAATTTCTGTTTGAAATTTTTTCTTGATTCAATCAATTTGTTTAGAAATGTATTAAGTGCTGTTGGTGGGGATCAGGTGCTTTTTTATTGAGTTGGCAAATCATTCATCTGAGATAAGATAATGATACTTTTCCTGCATATAATTCAAATATTCAATCAACATGTTAAGTGGCAGAAAAGTAAGTGAGTCATGTCGAAAGGGGAAAATGTTTTTGTTTTCTAATGGGAAACATAAAATCCATAAGGCCTGCAAAACCATTTCTGTTACAACTTTCTTAGACTAGAACTGGTGTTAACTAATTTTAGTTGCTGTGATATTATGAAAATTTTACTTTTCTGAATTATAAATCCTTCATTAGTAAAGAAATTTTATGCTTTTGCTGGTTCCCATCTGTTTGTAGTGTATAGTGTGCAATATGCAGTAGTATTGCAGTAGCATACATCTAAATTTGGATTCTTTTCTAATTTGTAATTCATGAAGGTTTTGTTTTATCCTCTTAATCTTTTATTAAAGATGTTTAAATATGTTTATTAATTGTGCATTTTCACAGTTTCAGATGTTTAATTCATGTAACGGTGTTGCTTCAATGATGAGAGCATAATCTGTAATGAACTCTATTCTTACTTTCACATTTTTCATCACCAAAGTAGACTTTATGTCTGAAACAGAGATCCTGCTTCCTACAACCCCTTGAACATAGATCGAGTATCCTAGTTTTCTGCTATTATATTCTTTTTGTAATTTGCAGGATAGGTGGTATCCTAGATGATAAATGGTAAAGATCCTTACATATTGTGTTCTCATGTTAAAATAATTTGATTTCATTTGCAGTTTGCCATTTCATCTGGGATCATTACAATTTGTACCATGGATAACCTTTTCAAGTATAGTGATAAGACAGTAGTGTTTGTGTACTTCTTTGTATTTGGACTCAGCGCGATCATGCTATCATTTTTGATCTCTACATTCTTTACACGAGCAAAGACTGCTGTTGCAGTTGGAACTCTTTCTTTTCTTGGAGCCTTCTTTCCTTATTACACTGTCAATGATGAGGCAGTTTCGATGTAAGTACTTGTGCAGTGAACACAGCTTATGCTATGTGGTATGTTTCATTTTTTGTGATTTTAGTTAACATTTTCTACTACAGGTTATTAAAGGTCATTGCCTCTTTTCTCTCACCTACGGCCTTCGCTCTTGGATCTATTAACTTTGCTGACTATGAACGTGCCCATGTAGGGCTTCGTTGGAGCAACATATGGCGGGTATGTTCTACATGAGGCCATTTTTTGCTACCAATTATATTGATTCTTCTTTATTTTCATCTTTTCTTAATTTATCGTTGCTGTAGGGATCATCTGGAGTTAACTTTTTGGTCTGCCTCTTAATGATGTTGTTTGATACATTGCTGTACTGCGTTGTTGGTCTCTACCTAGATAAGGTATCTCTTAAAACACCTAATTTTCTTTTTTCTCTTTTGATTCAAGGGGTTTTAATTGTCAACTCTTATCTTAGGATGTTTGTTTAAATGGGTTATGATGCATACACTGGAGAAAAAAGTGAGAGAATTGCTCCTTATAAAAGGAAATTTTTTTGTTAAAAGTTCTGATAACAGAATTGAAACCTTGCTCTAAATTGACCTCAGTTTGTATCTTGAAAGAGCTCTGACAATTCTTAGATTACAATTTACAAATAACGGCAACACTGACTCTAAGAAAAGATTTTAAATTCACAAACCAAACTATGTGGATAAGTTGGATATGAAGTAAAAGAAAGAGTAAAGGCATAATAAGGGTGAATGTTTTGTCTTCCTTTAAACAAACTTCTTTACCTTCACTCTCCCAAGTCCAAGTTACTGATTTCCTAAATAATTGCTCTAACAACTTAATTGTAGCTCGATTTTAAAATTGGGATGGTTGTGTCAAAAGCACTTCCAATGGGGAAATTCTTTGTTACCAGCAATCAAATCGTACCTTTTAATGAACAATATTAAACTATATTTTTCTGATCTTGCCACATTACCCGAATAAAATATTTAATCAATGAGTTCAACCCTTGTTCAAATCACAGAGTAAGCCAATACCACTTAAAAGTGTTTTGGTATCATCAAATTAAACTGACGGTTCAAACAATTATTATTTGTTTTCAAATATATTTCCTGATAATGTCTTCTCAAGTTGATAGGTTGGTGTGAAGTTTATTGTTTTGTCATTGACGAGGATTTGGTTTGTTCCTAGTATGTTTTCAATATTTGATGATGTAGCAAGTAATTTAATAGCTTAATTACTTCAGGTTTGTGAACTGTATTCTCAAGATAATTTGGTAGACTATTATCTTAAATGGAGGGATGCTTGATCCTATGGGTTTGATGCTATGCCTAGTCTAGGCTTGTTCAAAGGCCGAGCTATCCACTTAAGCTCGAAGGCCTACCTTGAATTTGGGAGGGTTTGGACAAAAAATTACACCCATTTAAAATATGGGACAGGCTTGGGCTCCATCATTCAAGGCCTGAGCTCGTCTTGACCAGTTTTCCAAGTTTATAACATATTGTATTATTTCATTTTTATATATCTCATAAAAATTTATAAACAATATATACTATAATGTAAACATTAAAAAATATGCTGTCCATGTGTAAAAGAGTACAAAATTAAATTTAATAAAAGGGAAAGTACTATTAAACCATTTAATATTAAATTAAAATAGAATAAATATTTAAAAAATTCTAAGAATAATATAGGTGGGCTGAAAATTGGCTTTTGTTTTCCATTTACTAATACAGGTGGGCTTGGGTAAAATTTGATGCTCATATTTTGGGTTGGGCTGGGTTTTGTCAAGCATGAAGTGTGTTAACCATGCATAAGCCCAGCCCAGACCTGGCTCGATTGGACTATGAACACCTATAGTCTTGTCTACTGATTCTAGAGTATCTTGTGCATGATGAAATGTGTTGAAACGGTTCTTGGATCAGGTTCTTCCTACTGAAAATGGAGTTCGCTATCCTTGGAACTTTATATTCCAAAAATGCTTTTGGAAAAAGAAAAGTACCATAAAACCTCAAATTTCCAGGTATGAAGTAAATGTTAATGCTACAATCTCCAAAAAGAAAAGCATCTTCCCTAGAAAGGATATGTCTGAACCAGCTTTGGAGGCAATAAGCTTGGAAATGAAGCAACAAGAGATTGATGGCAGGTACATATACTGAAACTAGTATGCTTTATTGTTTTGTTAATTTTATTTCGTTTTGCCCCATATATATAATGCTAGACATGCAGATGTATCCAAATAAAGGACCTGCATAAGGTATATGCCACTAAGAAAGGGAAGTGCTGTGCTGTTAACTCCTTACAGCTAACCTTGTATGAGAACCAGATCCTAGCTCTTCTCGGTGTGTATGCTTTCATACCTCAATATATGTTACGTCCTTCTCTTCTCAATCTTAAACCGCAATTTTTTTGATAAGGTCTGTAATTGGTTGTTAGAATTCCAATAGCCTAAATTTGGTTCCTCTGGTAAGGTTTTGAAGTATTTGCTAGGGTCATGATCATTGTTCGGCAGTGGTGGGATCTGCCCCTTATTGTTATGTTCAACCATTGGATGTCTTTTATATTTGTATCCATAAATTGCAGTTGATGGGTTGGACTAGTTTCATTGAATCATTTCAAAAGGTTATCTGAGTTTTCTATGCGAGAAGAGAACTAGGTCATGAGAGATCAGCTCATTTGCTGCAGTATATAGTTGTGTTTATCCTTTAATGGGGATATGATGCTTTTTTCTTCTCTGCATAAGATCTTTATTCTGTATAAATTTTATTTTAGCATTCTTTTTGGTAGATTTGATAAGAAATCTTTTCTATATGTAGACTTGAAAGCATTTTGAAATCTCAATGTTGTATTTCATGATGTCGATTCTATTGGTTTTATGCCTTCATTTTGAAGGACACAACGGAGCTGGTAAAAGTACCACAATATCCATGCTTGTTGGCCTTCTTCCCCCAACTTCTGGAGATGCCTTGATATTTGGAAAAAGTATTCTAACAGACATGGTATGTTGTACTTTTTGTGTTGTTTCCATTTTGTTTTTCAGCATGTTTATGTTGTATTATTTCAGGATTAATAATTGGAAAAGAGATTTGTCTCTTATAGCTCTTCTTTTGCATGTACTGCATGCTTCTGATCTGTTTATAGTTGTCCTTCTTAGTGGCACAAGGGCTTGTAAATGCTGTGTTTTGTTGTTTTGATTACGATATTTATTTACTAGCATCGCACTTTGAGGGGTGCGATTTTGAAGTGTCAAAAACTTCACTAGTGCCTTTTGCTTCACTTTTGTGATTTTTATTGTCAAATATGAATTTTAGACCTAACTTGCTGAGAGTCCATCAGACGTTCATAATGAATAGGATTGATGGTCACTCAAGTATGTTGGGAGGTTTTAGATCCATTTATTATCCAATTTCTTTATTTGTGTCAATTTAAGCTTTTATTGTGTCATGTTCATGAGATTTTCATATCATATATTTAGGCTCTCTTATGCAAAACAACAATTCTTTATTTTCCCCTTCTAAAACGCATCAGTGGTTTGATCCCTTTTATGATCTTCATTCTTTTTTGTTTAGTGAATGTATGGAAATTGATATCGTCTCAAGTAGCTTGAGTTTTTTTGCATCTGTATAACATTATAGTGAATCATTTATGGCAAGTTCTATACTGATTGTAAATAAGTTTTAAACTGATTAAATCTTGTTGTAGAATTATTTATTCTCTTTGCTCTGCTTCATTCTTTTTAACTAATCTCTTTTTTTTTTTCTGTAAGAAATGGTTCTATTTGTAATGTTATTATTTGTGTTTATCCTGTAGAAAGAGATACATAAGGAATTGGGGGTCTGTCCACAACATGATATCCTTTTCCCTGAATTGACTGTAAGCAAGAAGAATCTTTTAATTTTGTATTTGCATGTAGTTATATGCGTAATCCAATTGTTATTTCAAGGACATTTTTGTATAGTACGGTAGATGAAATAAGCTTTTACCTCTAGTAGGCTATTGTAATGTGCATCTGTTTGACATTTTCTTTCTCATAGTGTATTGCTTTGCATGTTATATCATTTTTATCATAACTCTAGGAACAAGCTGTAGTCTGTAGGTTTGGATGCAGGTTCACCTCAAACTCTATTAATTCTGATGCATATTTTGCTCATTACTTATTATATGGTACTGGAAATATTGATGTCCAATCTATGTCGCTCGAACTTCTGACCAAGTGTTCAGCATTTGAGTTTTCCTAACTGTTGTAGTTGGAGTATTCCACTGAGGTGTCAGTATGTTTGACGCAAGTATTTGAAGAAAAAATGTAGAGTTGAACATGTAGGTCTATGGATATATGACATCTATGCTAGAAATTTCCTCCCATGTATTTTGTAGTTTTGTTCTAATTGAAATGGTTACTCTCCCTTACAACAATTTTTGTAGGCTTTCTTCTGATGCTGTCAATGGAAGTTAGCATGCTTAATTTTTGTACTATAGAGTAATCTGTTCTAAACCAACTCTAATCCTGTTGCCAATATTTCCTGGTTTCTTTTCTTTTTATAAAAAATAGATTTCCAAATTTTGTTTCAGTTGATTGATATCTCTGTATTCTTTGGAGTTTATGATTGCAATTATGATGATCTGATATATCAAAGATTGATTTGATTCCCATTTTCAGGTCAGAGAGCATTTGGAAATGTTTGCTATATTGAAAGGTGTTAAGGAGGATGGTTTAGAAAGTGCTGTAACTGGGATGGTTGATGAAGTAGGTTCCTATCTGCCTTGTTGGATTTGTGTTCATGTTTTGCTTAATATTGTGAATCTTTAGTTATTTTTTTTATAAAGCAGTAAATGTGACATGTTATTTTGAAAGTCTAATAAAACCATGCTTGAAAATATTAAAGTTGAGACAGTGTATTCAATAGGGTATGAGTAGATGAATTGCAACAATTCCATAAAATTCACCACTAAAGAGAGATCTAGGAAATCATTAAATTTGTGCATATGAAGAAAATCATCATGTTATGGATTGTTTCTTTAATTCTCAGATGAATTTAAAAAGCAATTCCCTGCTTCCAAATTTAATTATTTCAGTGCAACCGAATATTTAGTTCAATTAGCTCTCGGAACAGTTTAAGGTTAATTGTTTAATTTCCGGTTGTTTTAGGTCTATAGGTTTGGGTCTTTTTGGGCTATGCATTTTTTGGAATTACCTATTCTCGATGGTTTTTTGTAGCCTTATGTTCCAGTTTCGAAGTTAGATTTTTCTGTCTTTATTTATTAACTTTTCCCTTATCTGGTGATATAGTAGTTCTTTATCGCAATTCTATTGGGTTCAGATTCTATATGCATGAGGTATTAATTACAGGTATCAGACTACCAGGGGACCTTGTATGGAATGTGTATTTTTGCACCCTGAGACTTGCTGAAAATGAACTGTTTAATATGCTAGGATCTGAATCAATCAATTTTTATTTTTAAACGTGCAAAAAATTAATTGAATCGTTTGAGAAATTTGTTTTAGATATCTTATAAGAAAAATGGTCTGATATGCTTCTTTGACTCAATCTTGAGTCTAGAGGACCTGTTACATGCTCTCTCTCTCTCTCTCTCTCCCCCCCATCTATCTTTCTATGACTGTCCCTTGGGTGGTTACATGTTTTAACTTTACATTTATGGTCAGGTTGGTTTAGCAGATAAACTGAACACTGTTGTGCGAGCGCTATCTGGTGGTATGAAGAGGAAATTATCTCTTGGAATTGCATTGATAGGGAATAGTAAGGTACATAGGTGTGAAAATGTTCTGGGTCACAATTAATATTTCTTGATTCTGGAAGTTGTCATTGTTAAATCTGATTTTTCTTTATTCTTATTACAGGTTGTTATTCTCGATGAACCTACTAGTGGAATGGATCCATATTCAATGCGTATGACCTGGCAGTTAATAAAAAAAATAAAGAAGGGAAGAATTATATTGCTAACAACACACTCAATGGATGAGGCTGATGAATTGGGGGATCGGATAGCCATCATGGCTGACGGTTCTTTGAAATGCTGTGGAAGGTTGATATTGTTAACCAAATTTTCTCCATAAGATCAATTTGTTTGAAAAGTTTTCCTTGAAATCAGGCATGATGAATCACGTTTCACCGGAAGTAAAAAGCAGAGAAATATAATTGTGCTCTTGCTTTTAAAAGGATTTGAAATTACTAGTGTCTAGGAGTTTGGTGCTCCTGCAAGCCTGTTCAGGCACTGTACGAGTCATCTAAGTGAAGGGCAGTAAAGACGGGGTTTCTTCCATCCAAAATAAAAAAATGGTTTCTTTAATTTCTCTATCTTTCTTACACTTGTTTTTCTCACCGTTAGTACACGGACGCACCATCTTTCATGATGTGGGATTTTACACTTAATTATAAGCTACGAATATTATAAATATGTTGTTATTTTCTGGGAAACATTTTAACACTGCTTCCATAATTTCTAATGCGTATTTTGTTACAGTTCCTTATTCTTGAAGCATCAGTATGGGGTTGGTTATACTCTTACACTAGTGAAGGTTAGCTGCCATGTCTTATTATTTCTCCTATGATTTTGTTGAATGATTACTTTTATGTATTTTCACTTATACAGTTATACTTGGTTGTTTGACTGTTCATTTTCTTCTCAGTCTGCACCAACTGCTTCTATTGCTGCTGATATTGTTTATCGTTATGTTCCATCGGCTACATGTGTTAGTGAGGTATGCATGTGCTTTATACTTAATTGTTTTTGTGTTAAATTAATTAGTTAAAATCTGAGGAGTATTCATCTTTAATAGCATCCAATCTGTCAACACCTCTAATGCATAATGGGTTAACTATTTTATTTGATTTTTTCTTGTCAATCTCTTAGCGGGTATCCTTTTACCTAATTCGTTTGAATCATTTAGGAATTGATAGAAATAGCTTTGATCATTGATTACCATTTTGTTTGCTATTGAATGTATGTAATGACATGGCTTTATTACATATAAAGAAAGGAAGGGTGCAAAACAAAATTACACTAGTGTATGATATTTTGCATAAAGAATGTTGCTAATAGTTTTTGATTAAGTAAAGTATTCAATCACTCTGACTTGGATATAGTTAACATTCTTGCAGTATATTTCTTTGCCATGAAAATATATTAAACATGAAGTTTCTGTAATGCTAGTTGTATCTTTTACCTAGTTGTTCTATATTGCGTAATGTAATATTCTTAATTGTCCTCCAGGTTGGAACTGAAATTTCTTTCAAGCTTCCTCTGGCATCCTCATCAGTCTTTGAAAGTATGTTTAGGGAAATTGAGAGTTGTATTGGTAGACCAGTTTCTAACTCAGAAACAAGCATTAGTGAGGATAAAAATTATTTTGGTATTGAAAGCTATGGAATATCTGTTACAACCTTGGAGGAAGTGTTTTTGAGAGTTGCAGGATGTGACTTTGATGAAGCAAAACCTGTTAAAGAGGGAAATAGTTTTGTTGTTCTTGATCCGATGCCTTCTCATGAGCAAATGCCTAAAAGAATTCCCCCCACTAAGCTTTTTGGAAGTTATAAAAAAATTATTGGGGGTATATCCTCTATGGTGACCAGATTTTGTGGTTTATTTGTTTCTATATTTCTAAGTTTCATACACTTCTTAAGTATGCAATGCTGCAGCTGTTGTATGATTTCAAGGTCAATCTTTTGGCAACATTGTAAGGCGTTGCTCATAAAGAGGGCTGTTTCGGCTCGAAGAGACCGCAAAACAATTGTTTTCCAGCTTTTGATTCCTGTGGTCTTCTTGCTTTTTGGCCTTCTTTTTCTTAAACTTAAGCCACATCCTAATCAGGAGTCTGTAACTTTCACCACTTCAAATTTTAATCCTCTTTTAAGTGGTTCTGGTGGTGGTGGACCAATTCCTTTTGATCTTTCCTATCCTATTGCAAAAGAGGTTTGTTATCTTCTACTTCTGTTGTGATTTTATTTTTTCTGATTTCACTAACACAAGCACGATAGTACACTTCTTAAGTCATGATACTTCGTATCATGCTTCTTTTGTTTGGTGACATTACTATAGATAAGATTCCTTTCTAAAAAATTGATCAACTGCAGGTAGCAAAATATGTTGAAGGAGGGTGGATTCAAAAATTTAAGCCGACGTCATATAGATTTCCTGATTCAGACCGGGCTCTAGCTGATGCTGTTGAGGCAGCAGGGCCAACGTTAGGACCTGTTTTACTTTCAATGAGTGAATTTCTAATGTCTAGCTTTAATGAATCATACCAGTCAAGGTAGATCTTAATCACTAAATTATTTTCTTATATTGTTCTTTAACTGTTCTGGAGGCAGAAGATGCCTTATTTGATAGTAATCATATTTTATTTGTGTGAGAAATACTGAACTATTTGCAAGGTTATGCCCTCTAAATGCTTTTTCATCATCTTTTCGACATTTATTTGTATGCTTTTCAGTTTTATCTGTATATCTGGTTAGTAATCCATAAGAAGAGTATATTATTGCTTGATCTGTTTTAAGATTGTGTCTATTTTCTAACAAGTCCTAACGTTGATAACTGTATATCTGGGTGTTACTTCTCTAAGGTTTAGGCCGGAGATATACAACTATAATGAGCAAGTTTTAATTCTTGGTGTATGGATATGAATTAAGTAAAATCTATTAGATGTCTTAAAATCAACCGGAGGTTATCATATGTGAAGGGATTACTGGTCGTAAATACAGTCATAAAGTCATATAACATTGTATTTTCTTTTTTAAATTTAAGACGGTATGGTTTGTTCTGTTATTAAGTTGGTGAAAACGGGGGTTGTTAGGTTTTACTTTATATAGGTGGTTAAGTGTGAGAATGGATGAAGAAATTACTTGGGAAGTTGGGTACCATATGCGTTGGAGTTATCTAACAGTTACTTCTAGTGTAGATTAATGCAGGGTTGAGGTAGCGGAGTTACATTGTATGCTTAAGAACATAGAAAAGAACTCCTTTACTCAAGCCCCTGTAATTCGATGAAGACTTTTGAGTTGTGTACTCGTGTTATTTTTTCATTATTTTCAGCATGATTTCAAGTTCTAAACTGATTTAACTCAAATAATTAAATATCCTATCATACTTATTGGCAAGTCATGTTGGAATCAACATTATCTCCAATTTGTGTTCAAATGCCTTTCTCTTTTGCTTTACGTGAGAGATTATTAATTTGTTTGCATTTCTCTACTTTCAGCCTGCTCTATCTTAAGTTGAAAAATGTGCCTAGAACTTTTGGTTCCTGTGGTTTCTTTCATCTGTTTGAGTATCCTGAGTATAATGACAGGGAACTGGGATTTGAATTGCTTACTTTAAGCATGCATGTTACTTTTTTCAATGTTTCTTTTGTTTTTTGTCTGTCTGGGTAGGTATGGAGCAGTTGTGATGGATGGGCAGCATGATGATGGGAGTTTGGGGTATACCATATTGCACAATTCTACTTGTCAGCATGCTGCTCCAACCTTTATGAACTTGGTGAACTCTGCAATTCTTAGGCTTGTTACTAATGAAAAAAATATGACAATTCAAGCACGTAATCATCCTCTTCCAATGACAAAAAGCCAGCGCTTACAGCGTCATGTAAGCTTCTCTCCTCCTATAAACATGAATAATACAGATATGTATCATAATAACTCATGCTATTTATGATAAAGATGTAAACATGTGGTTGCAATCTTGACGTATGTTTGCATCCTGTGACATTTGTTGTTAATTTCTGAGAAAATATGTTCCACGGTGATTAAGTTACCCTAGGTTTTTAAAGTGTAAACATTTTATAGATATGTATATGTGTTTCTATTTTCTTCTAGGATGGATGTCGTGTTATTAAATTTGACATTCTTGCCTTTTGAAAAGAAAAAAAAATATAAGATTCGAATAATTTGTTTTATGCCATCTTAATATTTTTGATAAATTGTTACAAGGAATACCTATGTGACAAAAGGTCGGATAACAAAGCTTTTTTAAAATGTTTAAAATGTTTCTAATATGCATGTTGACACTTACAAATTAATTTTTTTGAGATGTCTAATAAATTATCAAAACAAAGCACACAATGGTTCTAACGCAGAAGTGAATGGGAGAGAAGGCATTATCACTTGGGCTAGATTGGAGGGAAGGTACCAGTAAGTGTATTTATGGATAGGATTGGCACACACTGAGCCATTTTGTACCCTTGATGCTTTTATACATGTTTGTTCTAAGCAGTGCATGTGATGTGGACTTTGCATCCAAGTCGAATATTTACATGCCTGCTTGCAAGTTGCATAAAACACCGAAAATAAGTAAATAAATCGCTCTTAAATATCTTTGTTTTGCACTTTTTAAAACAATGCTTTAACTTCTAAATAATGTAGCCATTCATTGATTTTTCCTTCATTTTTTTCAACCACACTTGCCAGATATTCACTTTGATACTTCCTCTGTATTTTGCAGGATCTGGATGCATTCTCTGCTGCTATTATTATTAACATAGCATTCTCATTCATTCCTGCTTCATTTGCCGTTCCCCTTGTAAAGGTATAATACTAGGTTGCAGCATCATAGGACACTTCTCAATAAAACGCAATTAATTGTAAATGTGGAATGATGAAATTGTTTGCCTTTGTTGAAAATTCAGTTACTCCCTGCCTTTCATTGGCTCATTCTTCTTTGGTGATCAGAGAAGTAGGAACTTTCTTGATACTATTCCATAGTCATAAAACATTCACATGCTCATTAGTGCGGGAACTACATTTTGAGTGCTAGGTCATTTATGTTGTTTTCTTATTAATTCTTTCCAGATTATTTTGTCTTCTCTAAACTGATACCTTGATATGTTGCATAACACCACTTGATGATTGATTTCTCAATTTTTGACTCGACTCCTAATTCTATATTGTGTTTTCTTTCTAATTCATTAAATACTTTTTATTTAGAATGGGTTAAGAAATTTGAACTGAACTACAGGAAAGAAACATTTCTTTCATTGTTCTATTAAAAAATACAGTGAACAAGGGGTGCAAGCTTTTAAAAAATATGCAGTTCACTGGTCCACTCGCATGTTTTCTCAACATTCCCTATCCCCTCTGAAAAAGGAGGAAAAACAGTATAAATTTATACTTAACCGTTTATGCATTTCTACCGCTTCAAGTTCCTGTAGTATTATGTTTTTCTTTTTTGGTACGTGATATCTGTACCACTTCCATGGAGTAAACCTCTTCTGTCCACTGTTTCATCATGGTTGGAATCATTACTGATTTTATGTGGTTCGGTCAGACCAAAGTCTATTAGTCAAATTTCCTTTTGGTTGAAATCTTGTCTCAAACAGAGACTTGATTAGGTCACCAAACATTTAGTTAATGCAAATGTTTCCAGGATTCAGGACCATAGGTTGTGCATTCCGGTGCCCATACACTCATCAAATATAATCTGAAGGTCCAAGTTTGATTGTCTTGCTCCCTAGGAATGTTGAGTATGGCTGTCTTGAGTAGTAATAGGGATCTGATTTTATCAAACACTTCTATTTCTGCATTTGCTTCCTCTGTGGTTGTTCCCTTGTATAAAATTTCCTCTTCATAATCTCACTTTACCGTGTGCATTCTTTTCCTGCAATTACTATTTTATCCTTCTAATTCCTTTCAATTATATGTATAGCCACTAAAATGTTCTGTCTCTAGATGAAATTGTTTGTTTATTTGTACCATAGACAATTACTATTGTAGCTTATAAGTCCACTGAAAAATTTCAAATGTGGTAAAAAGGTTTTGTCCCTGATTTTGGCTGGTGTCTTATTTGTTGCAGGAACGGGAAGTTAAAGCTAAGCACCAACAACTGATCAGCGGAGTATGTTTTAATTCATCTAATAATCTAAACTAAATTTGTTTAAGCAATACATGTATTTCATGATAAAATACTTTCTTTCTCAGGTTTCTGTAATTTCATATTGGGTTTCAACATACGTATGGGACTTCATCAGTTTCTTATTTCCTTCAACGTTTGCCATAATTCTCTTCTATGTGTTTGGTATGTTCCTACACTTGCGTTTCTAATTAATTGTTCTCATGTAAGCAGCAATGCATGGATAATGCTCATATTATTGATTTTTATTGGCTGTCATGTATTCATTGAATATGTGGAGCCTCCAAATGCTTTAGGACTTGCTAGATGTCCAAGATAGTAATTTAATGTACTGAAATCTGTATATTTGCTATTATTTAACAAGAGATGTTAAACATCACTATTCACTCGTGATGTACTCTAATTTCACTTTGTATTTTCTGGAGTTTTGTAACATTTCCTAGAGACGTGGAAATATTAAATGTGGACAGCATGTGCAGTAGTTTCTCAGAGATGTTTGGCTATTATTCATAAGATAATTTGTTGCTATTAAATAATTCTGAAAAAGATATGTCTATTACTAAATTTTCTACCGACAAAAAGAGATGCTACTATGGCTGTGTCTATAGATATAGGTTTATACCCTAGCTTGTGACACCTGACACTTAGTGTCTGACTCATGAGATATGTAACGTAACCCAATGAATTATCCATCTTTTTCTCCATGTTAAATGATCACTTCTCTCTGTTTTATCTTGTTTAATTTCTTTTGAAGCTTCTACTAAAATTAATTGGGTCTGTAGGTCTTGATCAATTCATTGGAAGAGGTTTCTTGCCAACAGTCATCATGTTTCTGGAGTATGGTCTGGCAATTGCGTCATCAACATATTGCCTTACATTCTTCTTCTCTGACCACTCTATGGCTCAGGTAGGGTAACATTCTTATCTCATTGTTATATCATCAGCAGTTAAGACTCTAAATTTGTCAATAACATGATTTTTTTATATTTGTCTTGTCTGGACAGAATGTGGTTCTCCTGATCCACTTTTTCACAGGGCTCATTCTCATGGTTATTTCATTTATTATGGGGCTTATAAAAACAACTGCAGATGCAAATTCTTTTCTGAAGGTTTGTTTCTTTGAGCTCAGTATTTATTAAGTAATTACATTGTCATTGCTGTGGTGGTCTCTCTTTCAGAGCTGACAAATGCAAACTTTGCTCAACTTTTTCTTTTCCGTATCACTAATTTTATATCATCAGAACTGACATGATTATTATAACCTCGCTTCCAGCTAGGAGGCTGAATTCAGACTTTCAAGTTTAGATATAATGTCACTATTTTTGTGTAAAAAAATAAATTTATTCTGCGGAAACTAAAACCTTTTCTAGGATGGAAATTCAGTCTGTCTCGCTGCCTCTTCAAGATCATTGATTTTCTTATCTGTTTATATTTTTTCTTTTTGAGTATTCTTTGCTGTCATGTCAACAATAATTTATTAGTTTGAAGTGTTAGTCTAGTGGAAAATTTTTGGTAGGGTGAAAGACCTATTTGAAGGCTAATTAGGGTATCTTTTCATACTTCAAATTTTGGATACTAACATGCATTTAGCCCATTCCTTTCCCCTCCCCTTTTCCCGTTTCTCCTCTCCTCAAGAACATGTAGTGCGCTTTACCTAATGTAAATTGAGAAAAGGAATCCATTATCCCAGATAACTTATTAAAGATAATTTCAGACATTTGTAAGAACCTGCTTATGTGTTTTAAATTGGAGTTTGGTTCTATAAATACTCCTGGATGACTCAGACTGTTTGCATGCCTTTATTTAACTCACAAATCTATTAGCTTACAAAAGGTTATCTGCTGACATTTGCAGAGAATTAACACTGCTAACATCTTTACAATGTCTTGAATATTTCTGAAATTGGTCAAATAATTTATCAGAACCTAAATTATACGTGATCTCACATAGGTTGTTCAATATGGTGCAATTTTGCTCGCTAGATTGGTGAACTTGACTAAGTTATGTATTTCTCCAGAATTTCTTCAGGTTATCCCCTGGATTCTGCTTTGCCGATGGGCTTGCTTCATTGGCTCTACTTCGGCAAGGGATGAAAGATAAATCTAGTGATGGGATTTTTGATTGGAATGTAACTGGTGCTTCCATTTGTTATCTTGGAGTTGAGGTTATTATCTTTCTCACTCTTCTGGCTTAATTATTTCTGCTATTATGCTTATCATTTTTATTGGTGTGAGAGTGAAAGTCCTTGGTGAATACAGTTTTGAGTACTGGCGAGGAGTCATAGTTCCTTTTTTATCCCATTTCATTATGACTAGAAAATTCTTCTCATTTCCCCTAGAAGTTTCAAATAAAACTTGCATGTTTCTTTCTGTGACAGGCTATTGGTTACTTTCTTCTGACTCTTGGGCTTGAAATCTTTCCTACATGTAAATTGACTCCTGCAAGACTAATGAAGTGGTGGAGGGAAAAACAATATCAGGGTGGTGATTCTGTTTTAGAACCTTTTCTGAAATCTTCCTCTGAAACATCTGTTGTCCTTGATGATGACATAGATGTAAGAACAGAAAGACATAGGGTGCTTTCTGGTTCCATTGACAATACAATTCTTTTCTTGCGTAATCTTCGGAAGGTATTCTACTGGACCTGATTTTATTCTTGTCATTCTTGTAAACTTCTTATTGCATGGTAGTAACGTTTATCAACCAATCTCAGGTGTATCCTGGAGGAAATGATCACCGTGCAAAAGTAGCTGTAGATTCGTTAACTTTCTCTGTTCAAGCTGGAGAATGTTTTGGCTTTCTGGGAACAAATGGAGCAGGGAAAACTACTACTTTGTCCATGCTAACTGGTATGCTGCACTTATCCAGCTTAGACAATATTTTATCTGCTTAACAACTCCATTATATAATATTGTGCAATAATTGAATTCATGAAGAATGACTTAAGCCTTTATAATTGTTAATAATTTAATTATAATATTCTCTCTTAAACTGTGCTCCTTTATATAATCTGTTTCATGAATGTTTAAATATTGTACAATTTTAAGATCTTGGTCCGTCTGAACCACATAATTTTCGTTTCCTTTCCCCCAATACAGGAGAAGAATCTCCAACTGAAGGATCTGCTTTCATTTTTGACAAAGACATATCTTCAAATCCAAAAGCTGTTCGTCGTCATGTATGTTAGATTATTTGTTTATTTTACTCTTCTGTTTGATCTAGAGGTCTGGATAGTCTATCAGAAAGAACTTAACTATTTTCTATTGTTTAATGGATCACCTGCAGATTGGGTACTGCCCTCAGTTTGATGCTTTATTGGAACATCTTACAGTGCAAGAGCACCTTGAACTTTATGCAAGGATAAAAGGAGTTTCGGACTACACAATGAATGATGTATGTGTATCTGCTGTAGTTATTCTAATCATTTTGCTTCTCGTCAGTATAGTAGAAGTGTTCTAGTTTGATTTGAAGCATTCAACATTGCAATATAATTTGAGAGCCTTTATCTGATGCAATAATGACTCTATTTAACTCATTAGCATCAATATACTAATTTGAAGCAGTAATCACCACAAATGAACCTGACGCATGCAACTATTTTGGCAGGTTGTTATGGAAAAGCTTGTAGAGTTTGACTTACTAAAGCATGCTAACAAACCATCATACACCCTTAGTGGAGGGAATAAGCGCAAGCTGTCTGTTGCAATTGCAATGATTGGAGATCCTCCGATCGTCATTCTTGATGAGCCATCCACAGGTATGCATAGGTTGAATTAAACATCAACTTTGCAAGGACATGAAAAATGTTTTGCATGCAGCTCTTATTGTTATGTGCGTGTTTTACCCTTTAATGAATGATAGCTATTAATTTCTGTGTTTAGAAATGTTATAAAATTGCTTATAGATCTTTTGGTCAAGCTTTTATTTCTCGACTCCCTTGATATGGTGTAAGCATGTTTGTTTGCTTTTACTGAAGTGGTTGTATGGTGTTCCTTCCCAAAATTTATTCATGCTTTTATTCTAAAGCTCTTATGGAATTTTAATTTCAAATTCTCAACGTATTAACTTTAGTTGCTTTGTGGTCTAAGAAAAAAAGTTTAGTTGCTTACACCTACATGTTCGAGTTCTGGAAAAGTGATGCTTGGATCGGCACGAGGATATGGCCTTTGATGGCAGTTTCTAGCCTGTTGTCTATTGTTTAAGAGTGTTCTGTGATTAAGTTCTTGCTGATTGTTGTGTAAGAGGGAATCTGTGAGAATTGCATGATGTTATATTTAGAGCTTTCTTTTTGTTTACTAGTAGTTAGTAATTGTCAGTTACTTTAGGTATGGATCCCATTGCAAAAAGATTCATGTGGGAAGTCATATCCCGCTTATCGACCAGACAAGGAAAGACAGCTGTGATCCTTACTACCCATAGCATGAATGAAGCTCAAGCTTTATGTACCAGAATTGGGATAATGGTACCAGTGCTCCTTACATCCTAAAACTTATGAAACTTGTTGGCATTCACTTAATTCACTTGATGTAAGCCATCTTCCATTCAGGTTGGAGGCAGGCTAAGGTGCATTGGAAGTCCCCAGCACTTAAAAACAAGGTTCGGAAATCATCTTGAGCTGGAGGTATGCAGTTAAATATTGTAGAAAATCAACTTCCAACTTTGTGGAAAAATAAAATAATGTTGAAAAAAGAAAAAAGAAAATTTAAGCTTTTTGTGAAACGGAAGAAGAAACATAATTGTTTTTCTGTTGTTGAATGAATGATTTTGTTTACACAAGCTAATGCCTTTTTATAGTCTTTAGAATAAGACTTTGAATAGGATTAGAAGTCCTAATTACTTTAGGCTTTTAATCCTATTAACTTAAGACTTTTAATTCTACTAAAATTATCTCTAAGTAATAGATCCTAACTCAAATTCCTACCAATACTATATATATAATCTCACAAATATGATGTCTTTCTTTGATATAGTAATATTCGATAATCAGAGTTGAAACACATATACACTTGTAACACAATAAATTCTTATCTTCAATCAGATTAAACCCACTGAAGTGAACTCTGCTGATTTGGAAAATCTTTGCCACATTGTTCAAGAAATGCTCTTTGACATTCCTTCCCATCCAAGAAGCCTACTAAACGATCTTGAAGTCTGTATTGGGGGCATTGACTCCATTACATCAGAAAATGCATCAGCTGCCGAAATTAGCTTGTCAAAGGAGATGATAGTTGTTGTTGGACGTTGGCTCGGAAATGAAGAAAGAGTGAAGCCTCTTATTTCTTCAATACCAATCTCTGATGGGCTTTTTGGTGAACAATTGTCAGAACAGTTGATTCGGGATGGTATAAGTCATCTACCTATGTTATTTGAATCCATTGACTGCTGATGAAAAATAATTTTGTTGATGCCATTTCATAGAAACACAGCATGAAACAAGACATTTTTTATCATGCCATATCCCTCCATTACTTTTTTTTCTTTCTTACAGCAATTTCGACTTACTATTCCTGTTTTGTAGGTGGTATACCTTTGCCAATATTTTCTGAGTGGTGGTTAGCCCATGAGAAGTTTTCAGCCATTGATTCATTTATACACGCTTCATTTCCTGGTGCAACTTTCCATGGTTGCAATGGATTAAGTGTTAAATATCAGGTTAAATTCATAGTTACTTTCAGTTACTTAAGCTAAAGAAAAAGCCCTAGAGAAGAAGGATTATACTTGTATTAAAGACATACTCGTTCTCAGCGCTAAATATCAAGTAAAACTCTTAGTTACCTTCAGTTATGTCTGCCATCTGTAACTTTTAAGAAAGAAATATCCCTTAGTTTTCCGACTAATTTTCAACTGTTCGATCATTTTAAGAAAGAATAGAAAAAAATCCCGATGCTCACCAG
This sequence comes from Abelmoschus esculentus, assembly GCA_035048815.1. Taxonomy (NCBI): domain Eukaryota; kingdom Viridiplantae; phylum Streptophyta; class Magnoliopsida; order Malvales; family Malvaceae; genus Abelmoschus; species Abelmoschus esculentus. Next base: position 12,248,319 of record JAUCBN010000041.1, read on the forward strand.
GTTCGAGTAACATATAATTAACCAATGGTTTGTACATTATACTACTTTGTGATTTAGTTAAGTGACAGTAACTGATTCAGTATTTTTTGGTTGCAGTTACCATATAGGGAAGGCCTCTCGTTAGCAGATGTTTTTGGGCACTTGGAGAGAAACAGGTAAGCATTTCTCAAACCATCATTACTTTTTTTCCATTTCCTATGGTTGGAAAATTCGGGCAGGATTCACCGGTTCAACTGAAACCGGATGGTCTGGCAATTCAACATATATAACTTAAACCAGAGAATTACAGCGCTGGCTGGAACCAAGTAAAAACTAAGAATCAGGAGCCAGTAAAACCACACTTTTAAATACTTTTTCAACCTCCAATTTGAGTTTTTGCAACCGTGCCTTCTCATTTCCTTTTTCATTTTTCTTCATATATCATTTTGTGGTGAATTTTCCCCTGAATTTAGACTTTCTTTACATCAGGAATGAATCAGGCATAGCTGAATACAGTATCAGCCAATCAACCCTGGAGACTATATTCAATCATTTTGCATCTAATTCCTGAGCTTTGTATTATATTTTCAGGGAAAATGTAAATATGATAAGCACAGGCAATATGAGATAGAAAAAGTAGATAAGCAAACAATTTTATAGTAATTGTACACACATTTTCCCATATTTTTGTTTGAATGGGATCATGTAGTTCTGAAACAAATTTAAGTGCATTGATTTCAAATGAGCAGACCAGTGTTGTACACATAGCTATATTAGGAATATATGTCTTGACCTGTGAATTTAATAGGTTTCTTGATAAGGAAATGGGGATTTAAGTTGTTTAACTGATGGGGTAGGGTAATTTTTGAATTATTGTTTGAATTGTGAGCGAAAGGAAAAGAAGCTGGTTGTGCCTAAAAGACGCTCATGCCCTTGTCCAAGTCTAAATTATGGAAAATTTAATAGGAAAATAATAAATTCACCCTAATTAGATCATTTAGTTTGTAAATTGAATTAAATGGACCTTTTTATTTAACTATTATGATATTAACGTGAAAGATAAGGATGTTGATGGGGTGAGCAATGATAATAGTATAACAATACATAAGGTTAATAACATGATAGATGAGCTGAACTAATTTATTAATCAAATCCAAAAGTATAACTGGATTTTTTTTTATTTTATGTCATAATTGATTTTAATTAAAAGTTCAGTAATTTTTTAATAATAAATTAAAAATAAATATTTAAAAATTATTAAGATATTAAAGATATTAAAAATTAATAAATTATTTAAAATTTAAAATATACCCTTTTAATCATTTTATTCCTAATATTTAAATTCTTTAATTTTTTTTTCCAGTTCACAACTGAAAAAACTGAGTTAAATACAATTTTTTACTGTGAACTTCCGACCCTGGCAAAAAAGCTATTACCAAGTTTTTGACACGTGGCATGAAAATATTGTAAAAAAGATCAGTCAATGCATGCAGTCTTCACTGTAAAAATTCCAAAGGAGGCAGGTACCGAAGTTTCGTACATTGCTAAATGAACGTCTTCTCCAAACTATTTTAGATGAGAATCGAGGGATATTACTGTGTGGACGGGAACATTACTTGGTCAAATCATATACCATCAAAAGCCAAGATTCACTCGGTAAACCAAAAGAAGGTGACAGTTCACAAATAAGATTAAGCATGAAAAGAAGGGTTACACAGTAGGAACGATAGTACCCGAATATTATTAACACCAAAGCGTGTGGACCCCACGACATAGAGTCGTTTCATTACCGTCGGATGTGCTTTTGAGAAAGTTCATGAATCAACGGTTCACGTGCAGCCAATTATGCCATATAGGGCAAAGGGGAAAACAAAAGGGAATCTCTTGTGGGTTTTCTACATTAATAATTGCTTGCTCAATTTGAAAAAGTGTTAAAGTGGTAACTGGTGGATCCATATCTCCCCTTGCTTTGCCAAATAGAGAAAGCAGCTTCAATTTATAGACGTAGGAAGCTCTAAGCGAAAAAAAAAAGAGTCCTTAGTTTTTCGCGGGTATCGCCACGTGGCTTAATCCCGATCACTCTTTCAGGAATAGGACACAATAATATAGCGCACATCAGAGAAGAGAGGCCCCCTGCGTCCTTTCTTCATAGATGGAGCAATCCTCACTCGACAGCACAGTCCTTGATCACTCTTTCAAGCTAGCACTGAAAGAAGGTAAACCTAAGTAGACAAATGAAGTCGAATTGGCCTAGCCTAAGGAGTTCTATAGCCTCTACCGATTGAGTTGCCTACCTTCCGGTATCGTATCCCTGCTCAAACTTAAAATTATTTCTTTTTGGCATCAAGGAAGAGTGCGAGGTGACTGTCCTACTTATCGGCGACTTCCCTCTGTCATTCAAGACTGGATTTTCCATCCTATCGAGATAAAGAATGAATTAGATTCAAAGTGATTCGTTGCAAGAGAGTGATTTAGCTCTTTCTTCTCGTCATGCTTTTTTCATTCATTATGTTCAATTCAATCCTTTTTCCCTTTTTTTTTTGAAGGAAAGTAAGAGTTGAGAAAAGATAGCAGATGGCACCAGCACTATAAGTTAAAAGAAACAAGTTAGCAGAAGCTATAACTCATTTCATTTTGGCGGTGGTTGGGGAAGAATAAAAAAAGGCCTCCTTTAGTAAGGAAGACTAAGCTGCCCTTGGTTGAAACAGTCTTACGATCTTCGAATGGAATCTTAGCCCGCCTCATTTGCTTTCTTTATTGCATAAGGGCATAAGCGAAGTCAAGGGATTTTCTTCTAACTAGTGGCTGAGAGTAAGCAAGCTACCTTCATTCAACAGCTTTGTGGTTGAGTCAATAACATGCTCTGGGTCGGGAATCTTTGCTCTTCTCTTTTGCATTTTCGCTGCCTGCCTTCTTCTTCGTGTTCGTCCGTATCGCAAAGCGGGTCGACGCCAGCTATAATGGTTGAAAATAGGGGGGCCAACCAAGACCCCCCTAATAAAGCTTTGTTTGATAAAGCAAACGATTCGTTCCGACAACTTCGGACCAGATTAACCCCTTTAAATTAGCTGATCTTACAAAAAAAATCGGGCGGGCTGGTTGGGAAGGGGTTTTTGGCGGAGAAAAGAATCGCTGAGAGATAGATTCGACTATTTAGTCAGGACAAATGAGTGGCTGTGCAGCATGCGGAGGAGGAGATTGACCCTTCCCCGAGTCAGTCTAGTCAGAAAGGGGAGGGCCCACTGTCTAGACTGCATTTCGGGAGTTTGAACACCATCCCATTTCAACCAAAAATACAACCCTGTCAAAGATATCTAACCTTCCTTCCTTATGAGTGGAAATCCAATCCCGTTTTGTTTTTGTTTTTTTGCATAAAAACCGGCCAGCCGGTAAGGTAATATATATATTATATATATATATATTTCTTTTTTAAACCCGTTCTTCCGACCATTTTTGAAAAGCGCATAGTTTCTACTCCAAAATGACCTCCCCAGTCGGGGAACGCATGAGATATTTACCTAAACCAAGTAGGTAGGTCCTTGAGCGGATCCCACGTTAGCCCCAAGACGTTGGTTTGGTCTCTAACTAGAAAAGTAAATGCTTGAGCTTGAGTGATAAGGGCCTCCTCCCCCCGCTGGTATTTTGCCTGTATGGTGTTTACCGGGTGGGACCCTCGATCCTGAAGGTATGCCACTTCAGCTACTATCAATACATGTCTGCTTCCCTTGAAAGCTCCTGGTGCTGCGACTATCACCGGTAAGTTGCGTTGGATCAACATCGGGATGAAAATCAACTGCAAAAGCAACTAAGTCAACGCCTATTTGCTCTGGATCTACTGGCCCGGACGCTTTTTTCTATTCCACCGCAAACAACCGAATATACTACTGCAGGATCTTCCGCTGCTTTTGTTATTATTGCTCTCACCTGTCACTACGCCACCTCAGCAGCTGGGACTCCCCAACCTTTTCTATCTATTTTTAGAAGTAGGGCGAGTGTCTAAAGACCGGGTTATCTCTCTGAATTAGGTTATTCACTGGGCTTAACAGCCATCGAGTCTTCTAGAGTTGATCGATCTGTTTCAAGAGGATTCATCCAAGACTCTAGATTTCGTTAATTCTAAAGAGGAGCCCATTCCATAAGGAAGATGAGAGGAAGGCAGGCTTTTTAGGGGCCTTCTTAGTATCATGAGTTTTTTATTCTTCTTCAACTTTTTGAACTTTTTCACCTATTTCATAGCCTCTCTTCTGATAGCATCATAGGGGTCGATTGGTCGTCTGAGGTCGAAATCCCTTTCTCTTTGAGCTTTGTAGCATTTATTTTTTCTTCGGATAAATAAAATTTAGCATCTGCGTAATACGCTTTTGCTTCGCTAAAAGGATTTGCATCTACTTTCACCCTCTTCTGCTCACCACCTTTGGTTTACTTGAAACATTGGTGATAAGTAGAAAGGACGACACAATTATCATGCATCCAAGGCCGCCCAAGTAGAACATTGTTTGATGTTTCCGCATCAATGACATACAAGGGGTATGGTATCCTCCCATTCCTCGATCTTTAATTCAAGTCGTACAATGCCCGGAGACCTCTGTCTACTTTGGTTAAATCCTTGGATAAGTAGATTGCTTGGGCCCAATCGATGAATAGCAATCCCGAGACGTTTTAGCATTCTCAAAGGTAGGAGATTAACAGCCGATCCCCCATTTATCATGATTCTTGTTATCCCCAATCCATTAAGGTATCCTGAAATGAACAAAGGCCTGTTATGCTTAATGAGTCCTGGTTGCAAGTAATCGTCCGTAAACGTGATTAAAGCCAAACACTCGGCATAAGTTGGTTCACTACTTCTCATCTTAACTTGGTTAACTTCATTAGAAAACTCCTCTGGGTTCGTTAATGCGTATACTAGGGACATCCTTAGTTCTGCAGACATCTTCAATGCATCGTATACGCTGAGGAGTGCAGGAATCTTTTTGAGATGAGCTAATATGTCATAGCGAACATGTTGTCCATTAGCCGCTAATGTTTGACCAGCAAGCATTCGTGATCTCCCTCGTTGGGTAACTTCGTTTTGGCTCGAGAGGGTGCCCACAGCACCTCGGTCTATAGGGATGCCCCCAGGGTTTTTTTTTTGCGATAGACCATGATCCTGGACGGGACTTTCAGGATTTGGGGATGATCTATTCTTAGACTGAGACAACTCTTGCACAAGATTTTTACCATAATTCGGAACGGGAGGTAATTTCTTGCCAGATCGTAACTCCATCTGGTTGACTTGGGCTATTTCTGAAGAAATCTGAACCATCTGGCATGATAAGACTAGACTCTACCTTCAAAAAATTCATCAACTTTAAAGGTCATACCGTCAGGCCCCGGCGCCTTGTTGGGGTGAATTTTGAGTAATGCAGCATGAATCTCCTCTTCTGTGACATCACTCACAAGAGCTTCATTCATTGTGGGTGTAATAACCCGAGATATACCACTCACAGCTTCTGTAATATTTTACGGACTGCAGGAAGTGAAAATGGTGGAAAAAGAGTCATGTATCACACCCTGAATACCCTCATGATCCTCCTTCCACATACCACTATCATAAAAACCAATCCCCGAATTTGATTATGCCTTCGCCTCTGAACACACAAAGCATGGAAAGAACTTGTCTTTTTATCACCAGCTTGAAGCCACTGAACCCGAGATTGACATCTCCAGAATTCCTCTTCCCTCTTAAGGTCCTGCTTCAATGATTTCGCCTTTACATGGTCATACACGGGCTGTCTAGCTAGCTTCTCCATTTCAGCAGCTCAACCCGGCAATTTGTCATTTTTTGCTGCACTTTAAACAAGTCTGAACCACGCACATTAAGCTGCCAAGCTTGTTTGACAACCTCAGCACACTCTTCATCTTTATCCCATCGTGAATCATAAGGGAAAAATGGACGTTTCATGTTTCGATTACGGATCCCGATACGGGGAACGGAACACAAAAACGACAGGTGCGCTGGCTAAAGGGAAAGATTCCACCTCTTTCGTTCCATCAAATTCAACATGTCATTCAGAGGGATAATTAGATAGGTTTTTAGCCAGTGAAAATGGAATTATATCCCTCGCCCACTCCATATGGCGTATTTTGGCCTTTAGTTGGCCGATTATTCGCAGCTGGTAAACTTCTTCGATGCCAGTTGTTCACACTCCCAGATCCTCCTCCTACGTACCCCTCCCTGTCTTTTCAAAACCTCTCGCATTCCTCATCCTCAATCGTCGTTCTCTTTCGCTGAACCTATATTCGCTTGAAGCTTTCCTGGCGAATGCATAGGATATTGCGGCGTTCTTTCCTTTCGTCGTTCCTCGTATGTGTTTGTTGACTCCGTTCCTCACCCGCGGGAATAGCTCTACTTCGTATCCCCCTCCGCCTGGAAAAGTTACCGGACCCCTGGCTACAGAGTTAACTCCTAGTCCTTACGTTACGGACCCCGGCTTTGAACTCCATTCGGACCCTAGTTTTGTTTTACCCCCGAAGGACCCTAGTTTTGTTTTACCTCCCTTCGTCGCCCGGCTTTGAATAACTCCTGCAACGCCTTGATTTGTTCCCGTTCGCGTGGGTCAGAAAGAGCTTTGGACCACGGGTAGTTCACTCTCCCTCCGGACCTGGGTTTAGCAAACCAGATCCTTTATAGCCAGTTAAAATGCACATTTATATCCCTTCGCTT